>JAQQSW010001892.1:0-15452 GCA_028646575.1 Pseudocheirus occidentalis
TGCTGTTTTAGGGGTGGGGCAGGGGCAAGACGGGGAGAAAATGTGTAATTCAAAAATGTCATGAAAATGAACAATGTAAACAAGAAAACAAATTTAAAAAATAAATTAAAATATTTTTAAAAATGTGTGAACTCAGGAGAGCACAGTGGTGACAAGGCCTAGTTGAAACAAGACATGTTTTAGACAATCCTTTTTATGAATGTGCAAAAACCCCACAAAACATCAGGGATATATTTGTAACTAACTGTATAACAGGTTATTTTAGTTTCTGTTCTGTGGGAACATTCCAACAAAAAAATTTTTGTACACATGCTGTTGGCTGAATGCAATAGCCTAATCATAATGCTAAATAAATGGTTTTTTAAATATGTAAAAATAAAAAAATAAAAAATAAAGGCAGTGGGAGGGGGGCAGAAGAGCCAAGATGGTGAGGTAAAGACAGGGACTTTCCTGAACTCTCCCCCAAACCTTCCAAATACCTTTAAATAATGAATCTAAACAAATTCTAGAGTGGGAGAACTTACAAAAAAAGATGGAGTGAAATAATTTTCCAGCCTAAGACGACTTAGAAGATCAGTAGGAAAAGGTCTGTTGCATCAGAGGAGGATCATACAGTATAGACTGGGGCAGCAAAGATCAAGCCCCAACAAACCAGCAGAAGACCTTGGCATGATTGTATCAGTGGCAGTAGTGTCAGTTTCCAGACATGTCAGCCAATACACAGTAAGTGGATCAGACAATGGGTCAGAAGGTGATTTATAAGGGTTCCTTTGCTGGCATGAGGGGCAGGACTCTGTTGCATTGGCTATACTTGAATCTGGGTCACAGTCCTGGATCTTACTACCAGTATGATGTGGAGTACTAGCACGGAAGAGCTTGTGGCTGCCAAGGAGCAGGGACCCTGGTCACAGTTCCAGGGGAAAAGAGTGCTTGTGGTCACTCACAAAACAGTTCACAGTACACCTCTCCCTAGATCGTATCACCTTGGAAGAGCCAAAAACTTACAGGTTGCCAGAATTACCTCTGAAAACTGCTACACAAAAATCCTGAAACTTGGGACAGTGCCCCCTGTACTTGGGAAATAGAAACCTACTTTAGAATAGAGCTAAATATCAATAAATAGGCTAGAAAATGAACAAATAACAGAAAAAATTCTAAACATAGAAAGTTACTATGGTGACAAGGAAGATCAAAACATACACTCAGATGAAGACAACTAAGTCAAAATTACTGTGTCTAAAGCCTCCAAGAAAGCTATGAATTGGTCTCAGGTCTTAGAAGAGCTCAAAAATAATTTTAAAAATCAAGTAAAAGATGTAGAGGAGGGGGTGGCTAGGTGGTGCAGTGAATAGAGCACTGGCCCTGGAATCAGGAGGACCTGAGTTCAAATCCAGCCTCATACAATTGACTCACTAACTAGCCGTGTGACTTTGGGCAAGTCACTTAACCCCAATTGCCCTGCAAAAAAACACACACACAAAAACCCCAATAATATTTGGGGTGGCTAGGTGGCACAGTGAGTAGAGCACTGGCCCTGGAGTCAGGAGGACCTGAGTTTAAATCCAGCCTCAGACACTTGACACACTAACTAGCCATGTGACTTTGGGCAAGTCACTTAACCCCAATTGCCCTCCAAAAAGCAAAAAAAAAAAGTGTAGAGGAAAATTGGGAACATAAATTAGAGTGATGCAAGAAAATAATGAAAAAAAAGAGCCAACAGGTTTGTAAAAGAGGCACAAAAATCTAACAAAAGACAAGAATGCCCCAAAAAGTGAAATTGGCCAAATGGAAAAAAATATTCGAGAATTTACTGAAGAGAAGAACTCCTTAAAAAGTGGAATTGGTCAAATGAAAAAGGAGATACAAAAATTCAATGAAGAACATAATTCCTTAAAAGTCAGAATTGGGCAAGTGGAAGCTAATGTCTTTATGAAACATCAAGAAACAATCAAACAAAATCAAAAGAATGAAAAAATAGAAGACATTGTAAAATGTCTCATTGGAAAAACAACTGATCCAGAAAATATATCCCGGAGAGATAATTTAAGAATTATTGAACTACCTGAAAGTCATGACTAAAAACGAGCCTAAATATAACCTTTCAAGAAGTAATCAAACAAAACTGCCCTGATATTCTAGAACCAGAGGGTAAAAATAGAAATTGAAAGAATTCACTAATCACCTCCTGAAAGAAATCCCAAAATTAAAACTTCCAGGAATATTATAGCCAAATTCCAGATCTCCCAGATCAAGGAGAAAGTAGCCAAAAAAACAATTCAAATATCATGAAGTCACAGTCAAGATAAAACAAGACTTGGCAGCTTTTACATTAAAGCATCAGAGCACTTAGAACAGTGGTTCTCAACCTGTGGGTTGTTCAATTTCTAACAATATGTTCAATTTCTAACAATAAAAATACATCCTGCATATCAGATATTTACATTGCAATTCATAACAGTAGCAAAATTACAGTTATGAAATAGCAACAAAAATAATTTTATGGTTGAGGGTCACCACAACATGAGGAACTGTATTAAAGGGTAGTGGCATTAGGAAGGTTGAGAACCACTGGCTTAGAATATGATATTACAGACTGCAAAAGACACAGGACTACAACCAAGAATCACCCACCCAGTAACACCTAGTATAATCCTTCAGGGAGAAAAGATATTCAATGAAATAAAAGACTTTCAAGCATTCCTGATAAAAAGACCCGAGCCAAATACAAAAATTTCAAATACAAGACACAAAAGAAATATAAAAACTTAAATAGGAAAGAAAAATCTTAAGGGATTTGATAGGGTTAAACTGTTTATATTCCTATGTTGGAAAATGATATTTATAACATCAAAAACTTTCTCATTATTAGGGCATTTGGAAGGAGTATACATAGACAGAAAGCAGAGATGTAAGTTGAATGTGATGTATAATTATCAAAAAAAATTAAGAGATAAGAAAGAAGAATGCACTGGGATAAGGGAAAGGGGAGAGGTAGAAAGGGATAAATTATCTCACATAAAAGAGACCTGAGAGAGATTTTACAATTGAAGGGAAAACGGGGAAAGCAGGGAGGAGAGCACATGGCTCAATCTTACTCTCATCAGAATTGACTGAAATAGTGAATAATATACAAACTCAACTGGGTGTAGAAATCCATTTTACAATACAGGAAAATAGGAAGAGAAAGAGAAAGATAAGGGAGGGTGCTGGGAGAAAGGAGGGCAATTTGGGAGGGTAAAACTCAGAAACAAAACATTTTTGAGAATGGACAGGGTTAAAATAGAGAGTAGTATAAACAGGGAAAATAGGATGGAATGAAATCCATAGTTGGTAATTGCTACTGTGAAAAAAAAACTTATAGTGAGTTTCTCTGATAAAGTTTTCATTCCTCAGATACATGCAAAACTAAGTGAAATTTGTATAAATCAGAGTCACTACTCAATTGATAAATGGTCAAAGGATATGATCAAAGTAATCAAAGCTATTCATAGTCATATGTTAAAAATGCTCTAAATCACTATTGATGAGAAAAATGAAAATTAAAACAACTCTGAGCTACTACCTCACACCTGTCAGATTGGCCAATATGACAGGAAAGTAAAATGAAAAATGTTGAAGGGGATGTGGGGAAATTAAACCACTAATGTACTATTGATCATATACTGATTCAACCATTCCAGAGACCAACTTGGAATGGTGCCTAAAAGGATATAAAACTATGCACAACCTTTGACCAAGCAATACCACTACTAGGTCTGTATCCCAAAAATATTTTTAAAAAAAAAACAAAAAGAACCTATGTGTACAAAAGAATTTATAGGAGTTCCTTTAGTGGTGGCAAAGAATTGGAAATTGAGGGAACATCCATCAAATGGGATCAGAGATGATTGTGATGGAATACTATTGTGCTTTAAGAAATGATGAGCAGGATGCCCTAAGAAAAACATGGAAAGACTTACATGAAATGATGCAAAGTGAAATGAACAGAACCAGGAGAACATTTTACATAATAACAGTAATATGCCATAATGATCTACTGTGAATAACTTGGCTATTCTCAGCAATACAATGATCCAAGACAATTCTGTAGTACTTAAGATGAAAGATGCTGTCCATCTCCAAAGAGAGAACTGGTAGAGCCTGAACACAGATCAAAGATACTTCTTATTTATTTTTCTTTGGGGTTTTGTCTGGGTTTTATTTCACAGAATGACTTACATGGAAATGTGTTTTGCATGACTACACATGTATAAACTATGTCAAATTGCTTGCCTTTTCATGGGGGGGAAGGAAAGGCTATAAAGAATTTGGAATTCAAAGTCTGAAGAAAAAAGAATGTTAAAGTTGTTATACATGTAATTGGTAAAAAAAATAAAATAAAATATTAAATAAAAATTCAAAAGAAAGAAAGGAAAGCAGGGTGATAGGGAATCTGCGGGATTTTTATGCCCTTCACAGTCACAGAATTTCAGAGCAGGCAATGGCCATCTAATCAAAAGTAAATTTTTTTTAAATCCCCATTAGAAAATAATCAAGTGGTCATATAGCCTCTGTCTGAAGACCTCCAATAAAGGGGAATCTACTTCCTCTTGAGTTGGTCCTTTCCATTATGCTCTAATTATTAGGCAACTTCCGACTTTTATTTCTAGTTCTTTCCTTGGGCCAAACAACACAAGTCTAATCCCCAAATACTGCTCAATACTCAAATACAGCTCTCATTTCTCTCCTCCTGCCCCAATCTACCCTTCTCCAAACTAAACATTGTCAATTCCTCCAGTAAAGTCCTTTGGCAAAACTTATTGTCTCCCCTCCTTTTCTGATACCCATTAAATAATTCCTGATCCCTTGGCTGCCACCTTTCCTTCATGGAGATATCCATACCTGGGTATCTAAAATCACCCAGAATGTAATGATTCCCAAATTCCTCCAGGGGCTACATTGCCCATACCCCCAATCCTTATTCATAGGCTAGGCAAAAGGAATAAATGGGTAACATATTCTCTCCCAATGTACAGTCTGGGTCCACTATCTCTGCCTCCATTGTCAAGTCTTGATTTTCAGGCCTAAGCCATCCATGGGGAAGGGTAAGTTTGAGAACTCCAGATACTATCTCCTCTTTGTTCTGCAACTCCCACTAAAGAGTAAGAGTCTGTAAAGCCAGATGGCAGATGAAAAAAATGTTCCTGCAATTCCACTGGGGTAGAAGAGAGTGGTAAAATACCCTCAGAATCACCATCACGCCCTTTAGCCCTATAACTGACATTAAAGAAGTCCTGAAACAGAAAACACGACCACCGCCATTCCCCACCAAGTATGAATGAATGAAGGCAGACACTGCCTTCCACCATTGAGTAAAGATGAAGAGTCAAAAAAAAAGGTAACATTTTTAAAAGTCTGTTCCAAAATATTAAGTTTATTGCGGAGAATGATAGACCAAATGAAAACACCTGCTGATGTTACTGGACTTAGCCCAGTCCTACATGGGCTAAGATCATTAGCCCTAAGATACATTCGCTATAAGCAAAGTAGCAACGATTAAAGAAGATTACAGGCAAGGGCTATAATAAAGAAATCTGTCCTGTTAGTGAAAAAAAGCATCTAAGCACCAGGAGACCATGGCCAACTTAAATATACATGCAGTTGGCTATACTGACAAACTTCTTCCACTGATCTTACCTGTATAGGAGGCCCCCTCAATAGGCCCCTTTAAGCCTTCACACTCCCAACTACTCAGTAAGACCTATCCTAACAGTCAGAGAAATCTGTAGAAATGTTGATTTGCTCATATGGGGTGGTCTTCTGTCTAAGTAACAGAGTTCAGCCGACCGACAGAATTGTGAAGGTTCCCTATCCCTCCGCAGCACACTAGAAACCAGCTTAAGCTCCAAAGAGGATCATCTGGGGTGGGGGAGAAGAGGGCGATTCCATGCTCACAATGACTGGAGCCCTCTTTAAATTAGGCACATACAGATGGCCAGAACTGATAGAGATGGGGAAGGGACTCACCAAAGATTCTAACCTCAGGAGTCACAAGTTTAGGACATTTCTGGGCCCTAACTAGATTATCAAAGTTCCTTCTACTCTGATGGTAGAAATATCATCAATGGCCCCAGAATACCCAGAGATAGGGTAGAACTTGATATTAACAATGCAGGATGGTTTGAGCAAATAAGAAGTCTCCCAATGAGCTTTCGAAACATTGTAATGCCCCAGGCTGACAAAACAACAGCCTGTACTAAGGGACCACCTCCTAAAACCCAATAAATCCATTGCCGTTAAACACTTTGATGATTTTGACTAGAACAGAAAGATCACTCTCCCTCCTTTATCCAAAAGTATTCTTTCATTCCCTGTGTGGTGACTCCTCCCACATCTTCCACATTCATAGTTCATTTCTACATTTAACTTAAGTGGTATCCCCAAGGATAAATAACCTGACTTTCTGTATCCAACAAACCCCTAAAAATGTGAACCACATCTTCCACTCAATAGACCATCAACCAGGTATAGGATCTCCAGTTCTCCTCTGAATTTTGTTCTGAAACAAAAGAACCCAAAAACCAAACGAATTTTGGGAACTTGGTTCCACCCCTGAAAATCTTTAACATCTGTAAGATTAGGTGCTAGAGGACCGGATCTAATTTACCTCATCTGAATTGTTTTCCTTTGTGCTTTTGGAATTTCATTCTTGAACCTTTCCTATCCCTCCTAGGCTGATTTCCCTGTCAGACTATTAATCCATGGGATCCTACTTATTCTTCCTCTCACCCCTTTGAAATCTCTAAATGACAATGAATAGATAATTATTCTATACAATAACCAATAGATAATAATAGATATTCTATAAAATAATAAATGACTATATAATGAATAGACAACCTATGGGGATTGGGGTCTGTGCCAAACATACTCCTCAGTTTAAGGCTTATTGGTTGTCTTTGTCATAATCATTGCATCTCTCAGCCAACTGTTCATATTCCCTTAGCTCAAGATGGCATCTGTTCTAGGTTGTATTGTAACTTCAGTGGGCAGCATATGGGTTTGGATTCAGGCCTCTCCAGGTCTTAATTCTTCTAAGTAGACTTCAAATCGTATTTATTCACCCTACTTTACTATATGCCTCAGAATTTGGGGCAAACAAATTCTTTTATTAAGGGGATTTATTCTATGAACAAATTTTATTATTAAGGGGATTTGTTCTGTGTGAAGTTTGGATTCAGTCAAAGTGCTGCACTTGAGGACCTAGAGAGCCACAGGTGGCCTCGAGGCTACAGGTTGTCCATGCCTAGTCTAGATAGAAGTTACTGAAGTTTTCATTAACACAGAGACATTTCAAAACATTTGTGGAGAAATCCTGTTCTAATGTCTAGCCCATTGGCGCATTCCTTTTAATTTTCAATCATATTCATGAGGGCAGTGATTCATTATTTAAGTTTCCTAAGTAAGGTTAGAAAATGTGTGGACTCAAATAATTGTGACACAGCTTAGCAATAGCCTCGGGAGAAAACTTTAAAAAGTTTATACTACAAAATATAGCTCCATGTAAATAGAATTTGCTTTCTGTTGATGAATGGATTGAGAAAGGATTCTGGGAAGATGGCAAAATATGTCAGAAAATTTCGAGACCTGAAGATTTTCCTCCACAAAAGAAATAAAATAGCGACTCTGGGCAAACATAGAGCTGTGAAAACAAATAAGAGTAGGGGCAGAACAGAAGTTCTGTTGGAAGAATTAGGGGAAGACCTGAAGAAAAAAATCCCAGGACTAAATTTCTTCCTGGTGAAGAGTAAACACCTTCAGGCTAGGGTCCTCTTAAACAACAAGCAGCAAGCCCTGGGGTTAGTTGGTTTGAGAGGTTGCCTTCACCCCAGCTACCTGAACTTTCATCCAAGGGAAAGTGAAGAGAGCCAGGTGTCTGACCTGGGGAAGATATAGGGAACCTCTGCTGACAGGGAGCATCAGATCCAGCTGTGCTACAAAGCAGAGGGGACCATCACATGCACAGGGAGTACAGAAGCAGTGGAGAGGCGACCCTGCTCACTGTGGGTACTTACAGGAGGCTAGAGGTCTTGGTTTGAATTCAAAGTAAGAAGGGAGAACTGAACAGGAGCAGAGGTCAGAGGCACCATCCCCTATTCCCCAGAACTAGAGGTTATTATAAAAACTAAATTATTACCCCCCAAAAAATGCACAGATAAAGGAGAAAGCATCCAATCACAGAGAACTACTATGGGAATAGAGAAGATGGAGTTTTGTCTTCAGAGGAGGATACTGAAGCAAAGAAACCCTCTTCTACTCCAAATACTGTCAAAAGGTCACCTGGCAAAAAATAATCCCTTGAAGACAAATGGATTGATTTGAGGGATTTGAATGGAGACCTATACAGTCTTAATTGTATAGAACCAAAGATAATGTTTAGAGGCTTCTACTTAGAAGTTATTTTTTGAAAGAAAAAACCAGATTGACAATTTCTTTGCATAGTTGCATGTTAACATATCTTAAACAATACTCTTTTTTTAAAAGTCATGATAATAACCTGAAGGTCAATATAAAAGAAAAGAAGGAATATAGCTTTCATATTCCATTATTTGACTGTTTCCCAAACATTTCATTTTGGCCCTGTTTGGTCAAAGGCCCTGTGGAGCAGCTCCCATTCTCCATAATGTTTTAAAGCTCACTAACAGAACCTCGGAAAAACGCATATACTAGTTCTTTAAGTACTCTGAAATGAAATTTATAAAGTCCAGTAACTTGTTCAAGGTAACCAGGCACCCTCTTACTGTCTTCTTATTTGCCTTCTTTTTCAACTCTCTGTTAATTACTTTTTCCTATTCTTTTCAATCTAAAAATCATTAACCCGATTAGAAATAATAAACTAAATATAAGTTGGATTTTCTTTTGAATTTTCTTTTTTAATTGTTCTTTCTTTTCTCTTCTTTCTATTGTTTGTTTTCATCATTCCCTTCAACTTTTCTTAATCTTCTTCTTGCCCCTACTGAAGAACCTGTGCAGTTTCATTGAGTAGGTACTCCCACCACACATGAAGATTCTAAGCCAATTAATACCTTATCATCCTCTTCAATTCTGGTCTATGTAGGTGTTTAATAAATGTTTCTTGGTTGATTAATAAAGGACCGACACACCATAGTGAAAGCATCACTGTAGGTCCTTTACTGTGTTCAGGATATCATTGTAGCACGTTATGTTCTCAAGGTTTTATTTTACAATCTGACCTGTCCGTTCTGATTATACACTTCCACAATATTTTATGCCATTAATAGAAGACACCTTTTTCCAATATTCTATTGTCTACTTACCCATCTTTTGACTCTCTCTGTTTCCTTTTGAGTCATCTATAACTTTTACACTTCTGAGATTGAAGTATTTCATGATTCATGGCCATATAGCAATACAGCAAAGTACTAATGTGAAAAAGAAAAAGAAAGAGGATGGACTTTTGGATAAGAGAGAATGGATCATCAGAAATACTATGCAATTTCCCCAAAGCAATGTCCTCTTCCTATTGATCACTTTGGTCTAAACCATATGGATTAAGGAACACAAATCGATAGCATACATATCTACCTACATGTCATAATCTAGGAAATATTCATTCTTTATGCACCTAGCTTTTCCTGAGCAGATTGCTGAACCAATGTCTTTTCAGTGTCCATGGAGCTCATTATAAAGACCCCATAATGTTACAGAACTTCAACAAATATAAAATCTCAGAGTTAAAAAAAAAAAGAACTTTGGGGAATAACTAATCCAACCTGGGTCTTAAGAAGAATCACTTCTACAGCCATTAACAAATAAGTAATCATCAAGTCTTTATGTAAAGATCTCCAGTGGAGAGAAGATCTACTGCTTTAATCTGTAATCAAGATTCCTTGTAGATAATTAATTAGAATTTCTATATTTAGTAGTTTATTGTTACATCATAATAAACAATGGTCTAGTAACTTTACATAGTCCTTGAGAGGGTGTCACACCTAGCCAGATACAGAGAACCCTACTTGTCAGTGGAGCAAGAATTTAATGCAGAACTTTAATTTAATGTAATTTAAAGAAATTTAATGTAGGATTTCAGTTCCCATCTGCTCAAAATTGTGTTCCATGCCCAACAACTAGTCAGCTACATTATCACTATCATAAATACTTTTTTGAACTAAACTATTATGCCCTCAGAAGATGCAAATTGATCCTCTAAAATGGAAATTTATTATTTGGGAAGGGGTAACATAACTTTTTAGCAGTCATTGCCCCATTAATATGGATTAGTTGACCTCCTTACCTCAAAAAATAAAGAGCATGACTTTGAGGGAAGAAGATACGAGACAGGAGATTTTTGAAAGAGGTAATGGGTAAGAGTGAAGGAAGAGAAAGCTGATGAATTTGGGGTTTGCCAGAGAAGTTAAATCTCATTAAAGGGGCTAAGAAAATGCTCAAGGACTACAAGGTCAAGGCAGATGATGAAGAGGGTGTCCCTGACCAAACAAGTAGCAGAAGGAGGACAAAATGCATTTGGAGAGACAGAAAAAAGAGTAGAAGGGGAGAAAATGACAAAATTGTAGAAGATAATAAAGGAGAGATAGGAGAGAGTTGGATACAAAATGAACTACCCTTACAATTTTTCCTAGGGCCATTTCTATTCAGCACAAATTACAAAAGCAGATTCTCCATTTTAATAGAAATAAAATTAAGAAAGAAGAAACGATTGACAGAGAACAAGAATTTAAACCCTTTTTGCAACAACCTAAGGAGAATATAGATCTTGGGCCAGTTATAATAAGATATATATCTGTAGACAGACCTGCTGAAAATCTACAATGTTCCAATCTTCATAAAGTGCTCTGTATTTTGGGATTTTGCAAAGTGATACAAAAAACAGATGTTCTATGAGATTTGGTTTTCTCTGCTTACATAACTTCTTGGAGTCACACTCAAGTGCAGACCAAAATGACATCTTTGACTAAATATCTCACTTTTTCTCCATGTGACACCTCAGAGCTCCAAAAAAAAAAAAAAAAAAAAAGACAGGGTTTTGGCCAGTTAGGGAATTTCATGACATGAAAATAGTTCAAGAACCATAGGGAAATTGGGCCGAAAGAAGGCAGCGCTATGGTAAGAAGAGCATTTCAGGAAGAATGTATTTTTTCCTTGATTTGATCCATTAAGTCCGTAACATAAAAAATACAATCAGCTGCTCAGGATTCTGGTTAAACACCACAGAAAGCTATATAACCCCCACAAAATTAAATTAACTCCTCGTACACACTAATTATTTATGTCTGATTTAGCAAATTATACAAAATGCAAAATATCAATTCACTTACCTAATACACACATACACACACACACACACACACACACACAAAATGGCAATACCTTATTCTCTTGTACTGCTTTATAGAGACCATCTTGCCCCTTCCTCTCCCACCCTTTTCTAATGATTCTTTCTTCCCATATTCTCACACTCAGAATGTTTGCATAAAGCACCAGGACAGAGTAAAAAATCTTTTGGTTTTGATTTTTGCCTAAATTAACCACAGTTGACCAACCTGAAACAATTATGAATAAATTAGAACAATTTGAGGATCTCATTGAACTTAATGCTCAGTAACCTAATCATAACATGTGGCTAATTATGCCCACCCAGCCACCATTAGCGTCATGTTAGGATGAAACTGACAGATCCCCATCCCTAAGGACCCTCTAGATACAATGCATCTATCATCCACCCCCACTCCCAGGGTCCCTCCCTCCTTCTCCCACAAACACTCCCTTTGTCAGCAGAAGGCTGGGAGACAGAAGCTGGCTGCTCCTGACTTTTCAAAAGCTTTTCCCAAAACACCACTGAAAACATCATCAAGGACACACCATAATTACCTCAGAATGATGGCTTATGGACCTTAAAGAGCAAAAGCAAAATATTCAGAGGTCCCTTCCTCCTTTACTAATAGAGCAGCTTTTACTATTTGATTTTAAACTTCTCGAGGGCCAGCTAGGTGTTAAATGTCATTGCTCTGTTCCAGACATCATAAGTACTTAATTCTAATTTGATGAATTATTGAATTTACTCACATCACAGTGGATAGAGTGCTGAGCCTGGTTTCATTTCAAAAACATCGTTAGAGATTTATTAGCTGTGTGGCCATGGGTGAGTCATTTAACCTTTTTGTCTCCATTTCCTCAAGTGAAAGAGGAACCGTGGAGAAGGGAATGGCAAATCATGACAGTATCTTTGCCAAGAAAAACCCTATAAAAATGGGGTCGTGAAGAGGATATATTTCACCATGCAGAGGTAAAGGAGGCTGCAGTATTGACTATTATTACTGACAATGAGTTTTTGCCTTCCTTTGTACCCTCAGAACTTAGCACAGTGCCTGGCACATGATAAGTACTTAGTAAATGCTTGTTGATTAATGAATTATTATTACCATTATTAACAGGATAAGGTTAGGAAATGGACCTGTGATATTGAGAATCCCTGGATAAGGAAATTCTTCTGCCAATTCAGTTTGATGCCTTCTATGCAATTTATCAGCTTACTTAAGATGCAAGAGGTTGCCTAGAACACAAAGCCTGATCACATCCGAAGCAGAAATTATACTTGGAGCTTTCTAGTAGTCACAATTAGTACTGATTAATTATTATCATTATTAACACTAATTGATATTAGTAATTGTTATGAATAATAGCAATGATGGTCATTACAAACATTTCTATAGCACTTTAAGGCTTTCAAAATACTAAATATAGTGGACAGAGTGTTGGGCTTAGCATCAGAAAAATCAAGGTACAAATCCTATCTAAGATACTTACTAGCTGTGTGACCCCAGGCAAGTCACTTAAGCTCTCTGTGCCTCAGTTTCCTCATCTATAAAATAAAGAGAATGCATTTGATGGCTTCTAAGATCTCTTCTAAATCTATGATCCCATGATCCCATGATCTTGATAACTACAACATGAGATACTGGAAAGAAGCAGTATGGCAAAAAGAGTTCAATATATGGAGACAGAGATCTTGGGGTCAAGTCCCAACTCATGTATGTGTATGATGTTGGATGAATCATTTAACTTCTCTAGGCCACTGTTTCCTAATGTATTAATTAAGGAGGTTGGGCTAGAAAGCCTATAAAGTCCTTTTCTGTTCTAAATCTACAAGCACACAACCAGTTATATGAGGGTTGATTTCTCAGTTATAGAAATATCAGGATATTAAATGAATGCTCACTAATATTTTTCAGGGAATTATTAATGGAAGCAACTTCCTGAACTTGAAAACTTATTAAAGCTTTCTATCAGAAGAGAAAAAGAGAGAAGACTACATATACAACAGAAGTGATGTATTCTGTTCTAGCGTGACCACAAGGAAAAACAAGATGAGAGAAAACCAAGGAGGCAGAAATGGAAGGTTAGAGGATGTGCCTCAATGGAGAAGAAAAAAGAAAAGGACCACAAATTTTACCATAATATATGAAGCAAAGCATGAAAAGGGAGACCATAAACAATGATGGACATGTATGCACATACACATACTCATAAAATGACACCAGGCTGACAAAGAAAATAAGAATAAGGAAGAGTTTAGAAATTAAATACAGATTCTAATATGAATTTTTTTAAAAAGGACAACATGGAGGAAAGAAAAAAGTTAAAGAAAACCTAATTAGGTTTCCTAATAAAGGATTCCTTTAAAAATACCATTTTTTAAAAAAGAAGAGAAAAATGAGAGTGCAAATGAGAAACGCAAAAAGATAAAGAGTAAATGGGAGATGAAAACATGGCCCCATGTATTTATTTAATTTATTATTTACTGCCAGGAAATGGATTGTATTTAATTCATTATGTGTTTTATATTTTTCTGATTATGCTCTTCCAAATAGCAAAGAATCTTTGTTTTTCCAGTCCTGGTTGGAACCTTTGTGTCTGGAAGATATAGTTCATACTGGGAGGTCAGGAACTCTTGGAAGGCCTTCCTACCTTGAGTTATCGGGAAAGGAATGAAGAACAATGTTTCAAGTAAATCCAGAAGTATTTAATATTGACCTGAGCAGATTATACAAGACTCAGAAACTTTCTTCCCCATCCAGGTGGCCATATGTTTTATCCTGGTATAAAATATAGTCTCTTTTGAAGACACATTTTCCTCTTAACAAATAGCTGCAGGCAAGAAAATAAACGAACCAAGCCTGGTTTTCTCTGGAAAATGTCTCCCTGCCACACGTATCTAAGGAGACCAAAACTGCCTAGCGCACCTAGTTCTTGGTTTTCTGTTCATCTCTCCAACGTGACTGAAACTGACTAGACTTGTTGTAGAAATGTGTTTCTATTGTCATCCACTAGAGTTTGTTATTTATATATTTTCATTGGCTTGTTCAATTATCTAGCTGTTGCCCATAAAAATAAAATTAAATTTAAGAAGTCCAAAGAGATATCCATCCACCATACTTCTACAATGGAAAGCAGGCATTGTTTATATCAACCCTTCTTTCTGTCTCCTTCAAGGAAATTTTACCATAGTACTTAGGTGTTTAAAAGTTAAACCAAGGGGTAGGGAGATAGTATGTACCACCCCCCCCAAAAAAAGCAACAATGAGTCTATGGTTGTATAAGTCTATTGTTTTTTCCATAGTAAACTGGGTAAGAAGAAAGGTATATTTAAAGTGGTGTGTATGGTCATTAAAATGTATATATGAAATATTTCTATTATTTGGTCTGTATTTTCATATCTCTACACAGGCAGAAGAGTCTCTGTGGGGCACATGGGGTGTTCAGGGAGGACTAGCATGTCTGCTGTGAGGGCTTGCCAAGCCCTTTTCAGGGATGCTCACTGGTGAGTTAGGGAGATGTCTACCCCAAGCAAGTGAAGATATCCTCCAGTGGAATGAGTGGATATAATGGTAAGCAAAGGAGTATTTAGCTCCTTGTTCCTTGGTTATTCAAGTATTTAGCACCTTGTTTCAGCTCTTTAAGGGCCCTTGAGCCTCACCTGTGATTGTATCAAGTCTTTCTTATTAACAGAACCTGTGAAGCCCACAGTGGGAACGGACTTGCCAAAGACCAGAACAGGAAGGACATAAGAGGTGGGAGGAACAGGGAGGAGCTGATTATATATAAAAGCTCAAGCACAGCTGGGATTGAGCAGAACTGGGAGGAAGCATGGCTGTGGCAGCGGCACTTTGTCTGTCTGTGTTGATGTTACTTTGTCAGAGCTGTCTGCTGATACAGGATGTTGCTGCTGTTACAGAAGCTCTGGGACCTAACTGCTGATTCAAAAGCCCTAAAAGAAAACTTTCTTGTTGTATGTTTACAGAAGTTCTGGAGGAGAGTTTTACTGATGCTTTCAGAGGTCCTAGGTCTTTACTGATGATTTGTGTTGATTTCTCAGACCCTGTTTGTGGGTCTATGTTTATTTCAGAGGCAAAAAGTGAATCGATGATGGTGCC
>JAQQSW010001893.1:0-15430 GCA_028646575.1 Pseudocheirus occidentalis
AGATTGTGGGAGGGGTCTTACAGTGTGATCAATGTTCTGGGCTGGGGGGTAGGGACAAAAAGGGGAGAAAATTTGTAACTCAAAACCTGTGGAAATGAATGATGTAACCAAGAAAATAAATTAAAATTTAAAAAAAAAATCAAATTAAATTAAACTATAAACAAAGACTAGGTACCATGATATATCTTTAGGGATCCTAGAATATCATGCAGATGTTAAGTATTTTTAAAAATTATTTTGTTTGTTTGATAGTTAACTACCAAATTTCCCTAATTTCTTTTGAAGGTGACTTCAGCCATTCAATTTCAACTGGGAAATTTAATTTATTCATTTTCCGTTAATCATTCAGTTCAAAGAAAAGTGTTTTTCCAAACATTAAAAATTGAAATAGAATTTAGATATTAAAAATAGTAAGAATAGGTAGCATGTATATAACATTGTAAGGTTTACAAAACTCTTTATAAATTCTATCTCATTTTATCCTTTCAACAATTTGGGGATGTAGATGCTATTATTATTCCCATTTTACCAATAAGGAAACTAAAGCAGAAGTTAAGGGTCATAAAGTCATATCATACTTAGGGTCACACAGCTAGTAAGTATCTCATCTTTTTGACATCAAGTCCAGCATTTAAACTACATCCATCCACATAGCTGCCTCAGTATTATTTAGGGGAAACACAGAAATGTCAAGCTATTTAGACTTTCACTCAAAACACTTTTCTCTATAATTTGAGCTAGTTTCCAAAGAATAATCTTTAAGTCTTTTAAATGGAAATTTGTTCTTAGACTGGAATTAATCCTACTACTACATTCAGTTTTGTTAGCATATAACTATATATAATAGGTTCTGATCATTCTCTTATTTCTTTTACTTTGGTTGATTTCACCTTGATCATTTGCCACTATGTTGATTTGATTTTCTTCTGCCTTTCTAACCTGATATAATCAGATTAGATAAAATAAAATCTAATCAGTTTTATTAATCTTTTAAAAGAACCAGCTTTTTGTTTTATCTGTCATTTCTAAGAAGGGAATTTTTTTTTTGGTTAACAGTTTATCTTTTTCCTCTAATTTTTAACATCTCCTCTTTTGTGCTTATTTTAGGCTTATTTATTTCTTGGTTTTCTAATTTTTTAAAATGCATGTCCAATTCATTAATCCTTTCTTTTTCTGTTTTGCTAAGAAGAGGTTTTTATTGATAAAAATCATTTATGATTTAATATTTGTATCTTAAATCACAACCATAATAATTAAAATTATGGCTAATCTTAAGCACAGAATAAAACCTTTTATTAAGGGGATTTGTTCTGTGAAATTTGGATTCAGTCCAAAGGGGAGCACTTGAGGACCTAGAGGGCCACATGTGGCCTTAGGTCACAGGTTCCCCACCCGTGATCTAAGAGTAGCAAAAACCAGGAGCTGCAGCAAACAGTCTAGGGACTCCAGATCTCTAGCACTCTGTCTTGAGATACCATAAAAGACCCTGGAGATTCATTGCTCTGAACTAATGCATTCTAACACCAACAGATAGAGATAAATATAGAAAGGCAGATGACCCAGACTGAGAATAAACAAGACCAATCACCCAACCCAAAAGTGCAGCAAGAGGCAGAACCTGGCCTTTGCATAAAACTCCCATTTAGGAACTGAAGTTAGAAAGATGAACAAGTGGAAAATATGCAGACACCTATATAAAGTATTATAACAGATGCAAAGATGCCAAAAGTCCAGCTTAGAAGGAGAGATTATCTTTATAACAATTGTAAGTGAAGACTCAAAAAATATTTTCCAAAAAGGACTACATAAATATCTTGAAGAAATGAAAAAAAAATGCAAATGAAATGAAACCTCAGACAGAAAGAATTAGAAGGAAAATAAGCTATAGAACAAAAAAATGATAAAGCTTACTTAAACAATTAACTCCTTAAAAACCTAGAATAGAACGAACACAATTCGGTGACTCTATGAGACAGCAAGAAGTATTAGAACAAAATCAAAAGACTGAGACAATAGAAGAAAATGTTCATAAGCTATATGATTTTTAAAAAAACAGTTCTCCTGGGAAACAGCAAAGAGATAATTTAAGAATCCTTGGTCTCCATCAAAAT
Source organism: Pseudocheirus occidentalis (assembly GCA_028646575.1). NCBI lineage: Eukaryota > Metazoa > Chordata > Mammalia > Diprotodontia > Pseudocheiridae > Pseudocheirus > Pseudocheirus occidentalis. The sequence goes on from JAQQSW010001893.1 coordinate 2,112, forward strand.
GATCATGTTTTTAAAAGACTGAACACTGTATTTAAAGAAATCATAAATGAAAACTTCCCAGACTCCAATCCATCCTCCACTCACCCACCAAAGTGATTTTCCTAAAGTACAGATCTGATCATGTCACCCCACTATTCAGTAAATTCCAATGCCTCCCTGTCACCTCTTAGATCAAATACAAAATGCTCTGTTTGGCATTCAAAACCCTTCATAACCTAACCCCTTCCTACCTTTCCAGTTTTGTTATACTTTATTCCCCACTTTGCATTCTTTGATCCAGTGACACTGGCCTCCTGGCTTATCTACCTCCATCTCTCAGCTCTGAGCATTTTTCTGGCTATCTCCTGAGTCTGGAATACTCTCCTTCCTCAACTTCACTTACTATCTTCCCTGGCCTCTTTTTAGTCACAACTAAAACCTCATCTTTTCCCAGATGTCTTCCTCAACCCCTCTTAATTCTTGTGCCTTCCCTCTGCTGTTTAGCTTGTTTGCATATATTTATTTAATTTCCCCCATTAAGTTATGATGCTTCTTAAGGATAGGGACTGACTTTTGCCTCATTTTCTTTCCCCAGTGTCTTGTCTATAGTAGGCACTTCATAAATGTTTCATTGATTGAGCAGACCTATTAGAACCAGAAGACAAAGTAAAAATAAAAAGAATCCACCAATCACTCTCTTGGGGGGAAAAAAACTCAAAAAGGAGAAACCACAGTAGTATCATAGCCAAAATTCAGAGCTCCGCATCGAAGAAAAAAATAATTCAAGAAGGCAGAAAGAAAGAATTCATATATCAAGAAACATATCACATAAATATAGTATAAATGAGAGTAGATATAGAATATGATATTCTAAAAGGCAAAAGATTTGATCTTACAACCAAGAATAACAACCTGTAAAGTTGAGCACAATCCTACCAGAGAGGAAAAATTCCACCTTTAAGTGGAATAGAAAATTTTCCAAAATTCCTGATAAAAATAGCAGAATTGAACAGGAGGAATGTTTCAAGAGAAATCTACAAAGTTAAATTTATCTGAGCAATGGGAAGGGATGTATAATTGAAGGTTGGCATATTAATACAGGGAGAAGGAACAAGTGTCACTTCAGAATTTTAATGTATTCAAATGGCTTTGAGGGGGTTAAATAAAAACAAAGGACCTGGATGTGGATTAGTTCTGTTCTGAGGGTTTTTAAGACAGGAAAAAAAAAAGAGGAAAGGTTAAAGGAATACAGTTGTTTAGGAAAGATTAAGAAGATGATGGAACTGAACTATTTCTTATAATTGAGGATACATGAGAAGATTATATCCATATGGAAGAAGGAGTGAAAAAGCAAGCAGGTATAAGATGAACTTATGTGAACTGGACAAAGGAGGGTCAAACACATACAAAGTTAGTGTAGAATATATTATAAACTTTATAGGGAAAAAGGTGGAAATAGGGAACTATTAAGGAGGAGAATAATACTTTAGACAAGATAGTTGAAAGCAAAAACAAAAATATCTTCTGATATGGAAGTAGACATTAAAAGAAAAGAAAATATCTGGAAACTGAAGGAGTCTCTATCTATTGGTGAATGGCTCACAAATTGTGGTATGTTAATATAATGGAATATTATTGTGGGGAGGCAGAGGAAAGATGATGGAGTACCAAGAAACAGCACAGCAAGCTTTCTACCTTCCCTCCACCCAAGAAAAAGACTCCAAACACATCTAGACAGATCAAATCCTGATGGAAAAATATGAGGGGAAAAGTCCTATGAGTCATTTTTCCAACCCAGGTTTTTAGTCTGGAGCAGCTATGGGTGGAGCTCTCTGGAGGTCCCACACTCACATGCAGCCAACCCCATACCCATGCAGGGGCATTGCAGGGAGTAAGAATAGGTACCATCTGGCAGCTTTGACACCTGCTACACAATTTCAAGTCATAGATCTGGGCAGATTGAAAAAGGACTTTCAAGGGAGTGGCTTTCCAAGATAGGTGTACCACAGGCCCTAATCTGTGAGGAGCAAATTCAGGAGCAAGCAGCAAAGTTGTGGATCAGATCCCAGTAAACCTGAGAAGGGTCTCAGGTTTAACTTCTAGCCCAGTCAAAATGTGACTGTAGCTTTAGGGTAGGAATCCCAAACCAAAGGGAGAATTTATAGTTCTGTGCTTTAAAAGCAGCAGAATTTCTCAGTGGCTGAGTCAAAGTAGAAATCTACCGTTGCTTAGACCAAAAACCATGTAAAGAATTACAGAACTCAGACCAAAGGTGCAAAAATTAGACTTTGCCTTAAAATAGGTCACTTTTGGAGCACTGAAAGCTTTTAGTCACAAATCTGAGTTGTCCCTGAGATACTGGAATAACACAACCTCAAAAAAAACAAATGGGCTTTCTCTCCAGAAATGCAGAGCCTAGCTCTGACATCAAATTGGGAATTAGGAAATAGGCTGGAATAATGAGCAAATTTTAAAAGAATTTCATCCTAAAAAGCTACTATGGTGACAGGGATGTTCAAGACATAAATCTGGAAGAAGAGAAGGATTCTAAAATCAAAGTTTCCAAGAAAAACACAACTTGAGCACAAGTACAACTAAAGTTCCTAGAAGAGATGAAGCAAGAGTTTTTTTATTTTAATTTGTTTTAATCATCCTTCTTGAGCTCTCTCTGCAACCCAACCCCACCCCCAACTAGAGAAACAAATCCATTACAAACATGTATAATCAGTCAAAACAAATTTCTTCATTGGCCATGCCCCCCAAAATATTTTTTCTCGTTCTTCATTCTGACCTTCACATTTCTATCAGAAGATGGTTAATGTATTTCATCATTACATTAGTTCTCTGGAATCATGGTTGCTCTTTATGCTGACAAGATCAGCACATAGTATTCCTTCACTTTTTCATGCCACAACTTGTTTGTCTATTCCCCAATTTATGGGCACCCCTCCTGAGATTCTTATCCTTTGCCACCTCAAAAAGAGCTATATTTTTTTTACATTCTTAGAGTGTGTTTTTCTTAAAATTAATCCCTCCCTTAATCTACTCCAATAATTTTGTCTTGCCCCTTTACTTCTTTTTCCCTTTCTCTCCTATTTTCATGTTAAGTGAAATAGTTTTCCACCCAGTAGTGTGTACATGCATTCTTCCTTCTACTGATTAGTTAAGAGGAGAGTGAGGTTCAAGTGTCAGCTGCTCCCTTCACCCCTTCTGTGTTTATGTATGTAGGTACATATATACCCTGACTATGTGAGGTAACTGTCCCTCATCTTCCTTTCCCTTCTGACCTAGCATATTACTCTTTTCCCCTTTCTTTCCATTCTTAGGATCATCAAGAGTAACCACTCTCGGGCCTTTTCTAATTAGACTCCCACTATGAAACCTGATGATGACAGGGTTCTTAAGATACACGTATATCATCTTTCCATATTTCATTGTAAGCAATTTATTCTTGTTTAGTCCTTTATCATTTTTTATTTATGTTTACCTCTTTATACTTCTTTTCACTCCTATGTTTGAACTTCAGAGTTTTTCCACAGCTTGGGTCTTTTTATAAAGAAGGCTTGGAAGTCAATTTCTTTTCCAGTTTTTTCCTCAAGTGTTCTTCTGTCAGCTGGAAAGCTCTGTTGGTTCAAAATGGCAGAATTGTAGGCTCCACTTTGGTCTGTGTTTCCTGCTTTGATCATTCTTCTCCATGCTAGGCTAGATGCTAGAAATTAAACCATTTGCTGAGATCAAGATCTGAACCACACTACAGCTATTCCTCATTTCTGAACTTTCTCCTTTCTCAGTACAGTGCTCAGAGCTTTCCTGTCTGGGAAAAGCAAAATCACCACTATGTTGTACCATGCACCCCTTCTCACTCTGCTCTGGACCCAAGATTGAGTAACTGGGTGACAAAACTTCCAGTTTGCACCTATCCCCATGGCAGTGCCCCATATGGATCTAAGGGTATTCCTTTATGGATCTGGAACCTCTCGTTATGCTGGAACACAGCTTTTCCCTGGGTGCTAGAGTGCTTCACACTCCAGGTACCCTTGCCCTAGTCCTGTCCCCAATGTGTGTGGACTTCTCTATTTCAATATGCCTGCCTGGGCTGGACAAAGGACTCACAGTGACTTTTTCTGGATTTCTTTATCAGAATTTGGTCTAGTTTATTTTATAGATCTCTTTGGAGGAGTTGTAGACTGGAGCTTAGTTTCATTGCTTCCTTTTATTTTACTATATTGGCTTTGCCTCCAAAGCAAGAGTTTAAAAAAAGTTTAAAAATGTCTTTATAAATGGAATTGAGATATAATATAAATCATATATTATAAATATAATACAAATTGAGATATAAATATAAATTAATTTGAGGGAAAACTGAAAGAGGTGTGTGTATGTGAGAGAGAGAGAGAGAGAAAGAGAGAGAGATGGGGGGGCTGGGGGTGACAGAATGCAAACTCTGGAAAAAAGGGAATTAGTAGCTTGTCACAAGAGGTACAAAACCTTGCCCAAGCAAATAACTCTTAAAATGGAATGGACCAAAAGCAAGCCAATGACTTTATGATACAACAAGAAATATTAAGACAAAGTCAAAAGACTAAAAAAATAGAAGAAAATGTAAAATATTTCATAGCAAAAACTATTGACCAGATTGAACAGATTGAGAAGAAAAAATTTTAAGAATCATTGGATTTTCTGAATGTCATAACCAAAACAAGAGCCTAGACATAAACAAAACCAATTCAGCTAAATTTAGAAGAGAAGCAGGTAAATGGGAAAAAATATTTATAGCAAGTTTCTCTGATAAAAGTTTCATTTCTTAAACATAGAGAACTGATTGAAATTTAGAAGAATAAGAGCCATTCCCCAATTGATAAATAGGATCAAGGATGTGAAAATGAAGTTTTCAGAAGATAAAGTCCAAGCTATTAAAAGCCATATAAATAACTAATACCTAGAGCAAAGCAAATTGTATCCATCAAGTTGACAAAGTTGAGGAAAAAAGGAAAATAGCAGATGTTGAGAAATAGTCATATTGGTGCACTTTTGGTAGAGCTATGAACTGATCCATCCATTGTGAAAAGCAATTTGGAACTATACCCAAAAAGCTGCCAAACTGCATGTATTTGATCTGATAATACCACCACGCTCCAAAGATATCAAAGGAAGAAGAGGAAAAAGGATCTGTATGTACAAAAATATTTTTAGCAGCTTTTATTGTGTTGGGAAAGACTTAGAAATCAAGGGGGTACCCATTAATTGGGGAACGGTTGAACAAAATATGGCAAATTAATATGATAAAGTACAGTTGGGCTGTAAGAAATCATACAATAAACATTAATCTTCTACTATATCCACTATATAGAACTGCCAAATAAATATTCCTCAAGCATAGATCTGACCATGTTACTCTCCTACTAAAGAAGGTCTAGTGGTTGCCAGTTGCTGCTAAGATAAAATACAAACTCTCTATTTTTGCATTTAAAATCTTTCACAATTTTGCTACAGCTTTTTCTTTTTGGAGGGGGGAGGCGAGGCAATCAGGGTTAAGTCATTTGCCCAAGGTCACACAGCTACTAAGTGTCGTTGTCTGAGGCTGGATTTGAATTCAGGTCCTGCTGATTCCAGGACTGGTGCTCTCTTCACTGCACCACCTAACTGCCCCTCCTATTACTTAATCTATCCCTACTCCAGCAATCCCTCCTTTATCATCCCATTTGCCTAAATCTAAACACCCTTTTGTATACTCCTTTGACCTATTCCATCCCCCTCCCCTCTAAAGCTCCTCCTTTATCATTTCCCCCTTCTCTATCCACTTAATATATTTTTTTAATTTAGAAGACTTTTATACTATTCTAAAAGTATATGTATTTTCTCCTCTTAAACCCATTCCTGATGAGAGTAGGTTTCCAAAACTAACAGCACCTCTCCTCCATCTAATTCCTCTATATTGGTTCTTCCTCTTGCACCTCATTTGTATAATTACTCTTTTTAACTGTTCTTGAATGATTTTACTTTTTAAAGTCATAGCATACTCTGGTCTATCCATCTTTCTTATGAGCTACCTGATAACTAGTAACAATCTTAGACATAGGTTTTACATTCTCCATCCGTAAAAGATGAACACATTCTATACTTACTTAGTCCCTTGTCATTGGTATTGTCAACCTGTAAGACAGTAGTCTAGGTGATATATAAATTCATATTGTTTATTCCCGTAAAGCTAGCAGATTACATGCATGGAACCAGAACTTAAATTCTGACTGTCTGATAAAAAAAATGAGAAGCCTTAAATATGTTTTAAAACAATACCAACTCAGGATGTCTGTGTCACTCAAAGTTATGAGCTCCATATATATTTAACCATAGTATGAGAAAGGAATTTTCTTAAATGAATGGGTTGTAAATACAGTAAGATAAGAAAATTGACAAAGTTTCAATTGAAATTACAACCCAGGATATCTGTGTTTTCTTTACCATTAACATGACATAACATGTATATGTCCATAAAATACTGAAATACGAAAAAGCCCCAGAAGCAGAAAAAATTGAGAATGTTAACAACCAGTGTCTTAGATAAAAGCCTCATTTCTAAAATATACAGAGAAATGAGTCAAATTTACAAGATACAAGTCAGTCCCCAACTGATAAATGGTACAAATGAACAGACAGTTTTCAGAGGAAGAAATTAAAGATATCTATAATCATACAAAAAATGCTAGAGCACTACTGATTAGAGAAATACTCATCAAAACAGCTCTTAGGTACCACATCTTACCAGTCAGATTGGCTAACATGACAAAACAGGAAAATGATAAATGCTGGAGAAGTTGTGGGGAAATTAGAACACTAGTGCATTGCTGGTGGAGTTGTGAACTGATCCAACCATTCTGGAGAGCTATTTGGAACTATGCCCAAAGGGCTATAAAAATGTGCATACCCTTTAACCCAGCAATACCACTTATAGGGCTGTATTCCCAAAAGATCATACAAGTGGGAGGAGGACCAGTACGTACAAAATATTTATAGCAGCTCTTTTTGTGGTGGCAAAGAATTGGAAATCAAAGGGATACCCATCAATTGGGAATGGCTAAACAAGTTGTGGTATATGACTGTAATGGAATACTATTGTGCTGTAAGAAATGAGGAGCAGACAGACTTCATAATAACCAGAAGAGACTTACCTAGACTGATGCTGAGTGAGGGGAGCAGAACCAGGAGAACATTATACACAGTTACAGATAGACTGGGCTTCCCTCAGCAATGCAAGGCAATAAAACAACTCCAAAGGACTCATGATGGAAAAGGCTATCCACATCCAGAGAAAGACTTATGGAGTCTGAATACAGATTGAAGCAAACTCCTTGCTCTTTTTTTCATTTTGTTTTGTTTCTTCTTCCTTGTTACTCATTCCATTGGTTACAATTCTTCTTTACAACTTGACTAATATTTAATGTGAAGGTATGTGTAGAATTTATATTGGATTGCATGCTGCCATGGCAGGAGAGAGGGATATGGGGAGGGGGAGGGAGAAAATTTGGAACTCAAAAACTTGTGGAACTAGGGCAGCTAGGTGGCACAGTAAACAGAGCACCAGCCCTGGAGTCAGAAGGACCTGAGTTCAAATCTGGCCTCAGACACTTAACACAAAACCTAGCCATGTGACCTTGGGCAAGTCACTTAACCCCAATTGCCCTCCAAAAAAGCAAAAAAAAGTTGTGGAACTGAATTGTTGTAAATTAATAGTAAATAATTTTTTAAAAAGAAAAAGCCCCATTATTGAGGGTAGTGTCTGCTTAAGGCACCCTGTTTTCATAGTCTTTTTTTTCTTTTTCTTTTTTTTAATTTATTGACTTATTTACTTTCAGTTTACAAAATTCAGTTACAAAATCACTTGAGTTTCAGATTTTCTCCCTTCCCTTCTCCTTCTGCCCCCCATGGTTGTGTACAATCACGTATGGGATCTGCAAACACTTTAACATTGTACAGTAGTCTGTATAGGAAGTGTTGTAACCAATAGAGTGAATAATGGGGAAAAAATTTTAAAAAAAGAAAAAACTAAACATGGAAAAGAACAATAGCATATGTTGCTTCAGTCTCCATTTAAACTCTGGTCTTTCTAGATCTTTCTCTGAGTATAGATATCTCCTTCCATTCTGAGATTTGTAGAGCTGTCTTTTAACTGCGCTGCTGAGAAGAGTCCAGTTTATCAAGTTGGTTGTCACACATATGATGTATCTGTGACTGTGTACAAATTTTTCCTGGTTCTGCTCTTCTCACTTAGCATCAATTCATATAAGCTTCTCCAGGTAATTATGAAGTCCATCTCCTTCCCATTTCTTATAGCACTATAGTATTCCATTACATTCATATACCACAAATTGTTCAGCCATTTCCCAATTAATGGGCATCCCCTAAGTTTCCTGTTTTTTTGCCACCACAAAGAGAGCTGCAATAAATAATTTTGTACATATGGGTCATTTTCCCACTTCTATGATCTATTTGGGATACAACCCCAAAAGTAGTATTACTGGGTCAAAAGGTATGTAATTATTTATAACCCTTTGAGCATAGTTCCAGATTGCCCTCCAGAATGGTTTTCTCAATTCACAGCTCCACCAACAATGCATTAGAGTTCCATTTTTTCCACATCCTCTCCAGCACTTGTCATTTTCCTGTTTTGTCATCTTAGCCAATCTGACTGGTGAGATGTGGTACCTCAAAGTTGTTTTGATCCTGTCCTCATAGTCTTGACAGACAAATTCTCTGATCAGCTTCACACTGCATTTACTCAGAGAACAAAGAAGGGAATATCTATTAGACCAAGGGGCTTCTTCTGGTTGATTATTTCAGACTCTGGCCCTTATTGAGGTTCATGTGATCTTAAATGATTATCAGTTCTCTTGGCCCTTGTATGTCAAATCTTCTATTGAGTTCAGGGTTTGTTTGGTTTTTTTTTCACAGAGTCCTGAAAGGCTGGCAGTTGATCAGATGTCCGTTTTTGTTCACTCAGAATTATACCTAGCTTTGCTGGATATAATATTTTTAGCCTGAGACCCAGTTCTTTTGCTCTTTAAGATAGAATGTTCTGAGGCCTGCAGTCCTTTAGTGTTGCCAATAGTGGGTCTTTTGTGATTCTAACTGTGGTACCATCATGTAAATTGTTTTTTTCTTGTTGCTCATAATGTTTTGTCTTTGATCTGGGGGGTTCAGAATTTAACTATAATATTCCTGTGAGTTTTCTTTGTAGGATCTCTTTCAGGAGTTGATCAGTGGATTTTTTTCCTATTTCTACTTTCCTTTCTTGTTCTAATGCTTCAGGACAATTTTCTTTAATATTTCTTGTATTATTGTATCAAAATTCTTTTGTTGATAAGAACTTTCAGGTAGTCCAAAATATTCTTAGGTTTTCTCTTCTCAATTTGTTATCTATATCTATTGTTTTTCTTATGAGAGGTTTCACATTCTCTTCTGCTTTTTCATTCTTTATGTTTTGTTTTGTTTTAATTTTTTCATCTCTTTTAATTTCACTGGTTTCCCCTTGGCCAGTTCTGACTTTCAAGGAGTCATTTTCTTCCTTAAGATTCTGGATCTCCTTTTCTAATTGATTGACTTTCTTGTCATAATCTTGTTTTTCTTCTATTCTTATTTTTCTTTTTAATTTTTCATCAATCTCTCTCATTTGATTTTAAAAGTCTTTTTTAAATTCTTCAATGAATTCTTTTTTGAGCAGGTGACCATTTGACACTACTGTGTCAAAGAAGAGGATTTCTTTGCTTCGGTATTCTCCTCTAACAACAAACCTTCTCTATTCCCATCCTGTCTCCTTTGCACATTTTTTTTAAAAATAATAATTTAATCACCTCTCATCCTGGGTATGGGGCAGTGGTGCCTCTGGTCTCTAATCCTCTTCAGTTCTCCCCTCTATCCTTGAACTTGAACCAAGATATCTAGCCTCCTGTAAGTGCCCACAGCCAGTGCCATTCCTGTCACACTGCTTCTACACTCATGTGCTGGGTTCCTTCTCACCCCAGCTGCTCACTGCAGCACAGCTGGGTCTGGTGTTCCTCATCAGCAAAGGTTACCTAGATCTTACCCAGGTCAGATGCCCAACTCTCTTCATTGTCTGGGGCATGGGGGTGGTTGAGGTAAAACTTCCTGTGGCTGGCAGAGGCAGCCTCCCAACCCAGGTAACCCCAGGGCTTGCTGCATTGAGACCCTAGCCTGGAGATGTTTACTCTTTACATGGAGGAAAAGTTTTCTTCAAGTCTTTTCCCACTGTCATAAGAGGTTCCCTGTTCTGCCCCTATTCTTATTTGTTTTCACAGCTCTATGTTCACCCAGAGGTGCTATTTTATCTCTTTTGTGGAGGAAAATCTTGAGAGTTTGAAATTTTCTGACCTACTCTACCATCTTCCCAGAATCCTGCTACAGTTTTCTAAGCTCCCTTTCATGAATGTTGTTTCAGGCAAATTGGTCTATTTGCTGTTCATTGTTTTTTGTTTGTTTGTTTGCTTATTTTGGAGGGCAGTTGGGGTTAAGTGACTTGCCCAAGGTCACACGGCTAGTTTTTTGTGTTAAGTGTCTGAGGCTGGATTTGAACTCAGGTACTCCTGACTCCACAGTAAGTGCTTCATTCACTGTGTTCATTGTTAATACATTCCATTTTCTATTCCCTCGCTTTTTTTTGCAGTACAACTCAGAAGTTATTTCTTTAGCTACACTTGATATTTTCTCCAGTTACATGTAAAAACAGTTTTAATAGCTTTTTATATGAGTTCAAAATTTTCTCCCTTTCCCCTCTCCCCCTCAAGCAATTTAATATAGGTTATACATGTGCAGTCATGCAAAATACATTTCCATATTAGTCATGTTGTAAAAGAAAACACAGACAGAAAAAAAAGAATATGCTTCAATCTACATTCAAATTGCATCAGTTCTTTCTCTTGATGTGGATAGCATTTTTCATTGTAAGTCCTTAATTGTCTTAGCTCATTATATCACTAAGAATAACTAAGTCATTCATAGGTAATTATGGTACAGTATTGCTGTTACTATGTACATGTTCTCCTGGTTCTGATCACTTCACTTTGCATCAGTTCATATAAGTCTTTCCCAGTTTTTCTGAAAGCATCCTGCTTATGATTTCTTATGGCACAATAGTATTCCATCACAATCATATACCACAACTTGTTCATTCATTCCCCAATTGATGGGCATTCCCTGAATTCCCAATTCTTTGCCACTAGAAAAAGCAGCTCCCAAGCTATAAAGATATTCCTCTTCACCTCTGCCTCTTGGAACCACTAGCCACCTTCATAGCTCAGCTACCTCTTTCTACTGGTCTTTTCTGATTCTCCCAGTTATTAGTGTCTCTCTCTGTAGCACCAATGCAATATTGACAGTGCCTATGGTCACTATAAATATAACATAGTGCTTGATTGCAAAATATAACAAACTCTCCATATAAAAGATAGAAGCCAAACATTTATTCAGACACCAGAAAACCAAACCAAACAAGAGGAAACCAAATCCATCATAGCAACATAGAAGTTAATGCACTACAGTGTAGCAGAGAACCACACCATCCTTTAGCCTTCCCAAGAACCAACAAAAGCCTAGCTAACAAATACCAACTGTAACTCACAAGCCTGACCCGCTCAGACAGATATGTGCTCTCTTCTTCCCGCTAGCTCTGCTCCACCCTTTAGCAAACTCCTCCCACCACAGGCTTCATGTGATTACATTCAGCCTATGGGGAGGTGGGGGAGTATATTTTCAAACCAGGGCTCCATGTGATTGCGTTCAGTCTATTAGGAGGCAGAGTATATTTTCAAAGCAAGGAAGGTCTTCAATTCCCTTAGACTTATTAAGGGGCAGGGAAGATCTTCAAATTACCATTACCATTCCATTTGGCCCCAAGATCTTTCATGTCCCTTACATAGCAAAAATACGTCAACAGTACATTTCATTACATAGCTTAATGAGAGTTTAGGGATAACTGATGGAGTAACTGGTGTCAATAGAACTTTGCAACAATATGGCAGAGAAAATAGAAAATAAGCACATAGAAAAATGTCTTAGGATGGAGATTTGGGCATCTTTACCCCCTCAAAAGAATAAGGTTCAAAATCTTGGGCTAAGGAGTGAAGATCTCTTCTCTATAGCTACTTCAAGATGAAATTGGATGTAGGTAGAGCTGCCTCTGTCCAAAGAGGTCCCATTTGAGAAGTCAGTTCTTTAACTGGTATCTGGAGCTTGGTCGACACTAGTTCCAGGGATGGCACATCACAGCCATGGACAGGGGGTGTTATCCGACTTAAGCGATCAGGCATCTGCTGGTGGAGAGTACTAAGCCTGCAGGAAACAAATCTAGCAAACAAGTTTAACAGTTAAAAAGCCAAAAGGAAACAGATATAGAGTCAATCATGCTTCTGGAGTCCATGAACTCACTCTCATAGCCTCATTCACTGTAGAATATATGAGTTAAAGGTACAATTTGTTAATCATCTTCTCCTGAAGAAACAGTATTGTCTTTCCCATGTGATACAATCTCTGCAGCCACTGAAACATCATCTGGCTTCCATTTGACCCATACTTTAGCTCACAGTTTTTTTCTATTAGTGGAACCAAACCCTTCAGTTCCTCTGATTATTATTTCAGAAGGATGGTCAGTTTTCACAAGGTGTATTGTTTCACAAGGAATAATAATCACTAGAACTATTCTATCATTTTTACAAAACTGTATGGGTTCTTAACCCAAATTTTGGAATGTCACAATATTTTCTTCTTGATCATTATAATCTATTATTCCAGCCAATATGTGTATTCCTTAAGCTGCTGATACTGATTTAGGTAATATCCAACCAAAATGATTTTTAGGTATTCTCATACATATTTCAGTAGAGATGTTGCTTACTTCTTTTCTGTCCAACCAAAAGTCTTCTAAGAAATGTAAATCATATCCTGCCGGGGGGCGGAGCCAAGATGGCGGCATAGAAGCAGCAAAGCACCACAGCTCCCACACAAACACGCTAAAAAACTCATAAAATGGGACTCTAAACAGATTTTCAAGCTCCAAAACTCTCTAAAAGACAGAAAGCACATCTGTTGCTACAGGCAGCGCAGCAGGCGGGGCTCTTCGCAGCAGTCTGGGACCCCCGGCCAAAACCTAGCCTGGGTCAGGCCCTGGGGCATCGGGTGGGGAGCCACATCTATAGGAGAGCAGATCAGCTGCACTGGAGGCACAGTTACCACATTTATCAGGCCAGAAGAAAAAAAGGCTAAGAGAAAGGTCAGTGGATTTTGCTAACTCGGGAGGAGAAGAGCAGGTCCGGCCAAACTGCTCCCAGGGC
>JAQQSW010001895.1:0-15420 GCA_028646575.1 Pseudocheirus occidentalis
TGAAGTCAGGAAGACCTGAGTTCAGATCCGGCCTCAGACACTTGACACACTTACTAGCCGTGTGACTTTGGGCAAGTCACTCAACCCCAATTGCCCTCCAAAAAGAAAAAAAAAGAATTGCAAAGTAGATGCTCATCAACTAAATAAAATGTGATACATTTGTGGAAGGAAATATTACTTATGTCTTATAAAAAGACAATTAACATGACAAATACAGAGAAGCCTAGAAACACGTAAATGAACTCATGTGAACTGAAGCAAGGAAAACAGTATCTACAATGACCCCAACAACATAAACTGAAGTCACAAAACAACAGAAAACAAGTAAGCGCAACCCCTGAGAAGAGACACAAGAAGACCACTCTCCCGACTCCTCTGCTGAGGTGGGGAAAGGGAAGGTCTATAGGTGTAGAACACTACTTATACTGTCAGATTTTTTAAATGTATTGATTGTCTCTTGATTTTTTTTCCCTCTTCTTTCTCTTCTTTAAAAAAAAAATTCCTGGGGCAACTAGATGGCACAGTGAATAGAGCACTAGCCCTGGAATCAGGAAGACCTGAGTTCAAATCTGACCTCAGGCATCTAACACAACTAGCTGTGTGACCTTGGGCAAGTCATTTAACCCCAACTGCCCTACCTTTCCCCCTCCAAAAAAGAAAAAAAGGAAAATAAAAAATAAAATTCCTTCATTCTAATGAATAATATTCTAGAAGGAAAAAGGAAAAGGAATATGGGGGAAATCTAGGTGATATAAAAATAAAAGACATCAATATAAATATATATATTTTTTTAAACTAGTGAAAGGGAAATGGAGAGGCACAGGACAAGTAGCATAAAAGCTACTATTAAAGTGACATATGACTGAAAAAGAGAGTTAAGCCAGTATGTATGGAAAGGAAGGAATAAGTGATGGAAAGTCTGTACGGTCCATTGGTATATGTACAGAAACAAAAGAGCTTGAGGAAGGTACCTAGGGTGCTGGTGGAATGTCTACTGAAGATTTCTGGAAGGACATGGACAAGAGCCACACAAGATGAGAAGGCATGCAAGGATGACATCTGGTACATTGGAGTATACCCACATGGATGGGATCATAGATACCTCAGAGTGTGCACAATCTACCAGATAAGTCACTTTTCACTTGAGCTCAATGTTAATTGCCTAAAATGCAAAATATTCATTTAAATTTCACCATGTAATACTCACAGTGATCTTCTTGTATAAAGCCATGACATTATCATCATCAAATGGTAGAAATCCACATAATAGTGCATATAAGAGAATTCCCATGCTCCAAACATCTGCCTATGGGGAAAAAACACCCAAACTGTACTAAAGGCAAATTTTAGATTAACAATAAATCTTCTTATGTACTGTAAAGTAATTTATTATTCACTGAACTACTTGGATAATGGGAAGAATAAAGGAGTTGGGACTACAAAGTTCAAGCAAATCCAATATCTTAGAGGCTTCAGAGAACATAAAATATCTATCTACTCTGTCAAAAGCATGTTAAAAAAAAAACAGGGCTTAAATATGTACTACTGTTAATCTGAGATGATCCTAGTAATTATAGGTCCAGTTTCAAATTAGTACCTGAAGAGATACTATAATAAATCATTAGCAATTATCTTAGAAAATCATAATATAAACCTACGAGCCATTTTCTTGCAAAAGCAGAAATTAAGCAGCCTAGACTTAGAGCTGGAAGAGAATGAGGCCCTGAAAGGCTAAGAGTCAGATTTTTAAATAACGTTAAATTCAGGAAATAGTACCTAAAAGCAAAAGAGTAAGTTTAAAAAAAAAAATTAGTAAGCACATTTACTATACGTCAGGCACTAGGGATACAAATACAAGGAAGTAAACTACTGCCCTCAAGGAGCTTACAATCTAATAGGGGAAAACTACACCTACACACACACACACACAGAGAGAGAGAGAGTGAGAGAGAGACAGAGAGAGAGAGAGAGAGAGAGAGAGAGAGAGGAGAGGAGAGGTATCCAAGGAGGACTGTTTGAACAAAGATATCACAGGGAAAGGTAACTGCAGATATAAGACAATTGATTACCCAGGCAAAGGATGGTCTTTAAAACAACACAGTGTAAAAATGTCTATACAGGTTCACATAAGGGTCTTTAAAAAACAATTTAGCTCTAAGTGCAATCTAGAAAGACAAAAAAGTAAAACATATAAATGTAAAGCTAGTAGTCTAGTGCTGGATAAACACAAATACCACTACTACTGGAATAAGGATTCAATATTGATAAAAACTGTTGGGGAACCTGGACAACAATCTAGCAGGAAATTTTAGACCAATACCTCACATCTTACACTAAGGTAAGCTCCAAAAGGACATGTGATCTAGATATAAAAGGTCACATCCAAATAAATTAGAAAAAAAGGGACTGATTACCCATCAGATCTATGAATGACAATTCAACATCCATTTATAAAGTCAATGTTCCCCTAGAGCAGCGGTTCTCAACCTGTGGGTTGCAACTCCTTTGGGGGATGACAACCCTTTCACAGGGGTCACAGGGGTCACCTAAGACCATGAGAAAACACATATTTCCGATAGTCTTAGGAACTGAGACACTGCTCCTCTATCCATCTCCAGGTGGGTCCACCCACATACGAGTATTAAAGGGTCACAGCACTAGGAAGGTTGAAAACCACTGCCCTAGACCCTAGGACACAAAAACCAAACCAGTCCTTGGCATTTAGAATTTACTAGAAGAGCTTACTTTATTACTAGCTCCTCTTCTCTATAATAGGCCAACTTGTAAAATCTACAATATCATATTTGTCACTGAACTTTCAGTTTTCTCTCCACATCTCCTTCCCATGTTTAAAAAAAAAAAAACATAATGAAGTTGGTTTCTTCATATACAGGAAGGACAATAATCAAGTATCATTATAATGCACATTTTGAATTTTCATCCCTATGGTGCTAATGATTGTTTATACTCTTGGCCAATCTTTCTTTGTAAATGCTTAATGGCAACCGTCTATAAAATACATATAGCAAGGTTGTGACAAATGGAGCAGTCCTTCTCTCTGCTCTGAGCTAAACAGCTCACAGAGGGCCCATATGCTCTTGGCACCCTGCTGTAACCAGCTTAGCTAACCCAACCCCAGGACAGTGCATTAACCTTCAATACAAAAACAACTACAAGAAGAACACATAGATACCTCTGATCCAATATAGGATTTGCCTTGAATTAGTTCAGGGGCTGCATAAGCCGGACTCCCACAACATGTCTGTAGATGGCAATCCTTGTTACCCTGCAGAAGAGACAGAATATTGAATATAAAGGATTCAAAAGACAGCAGAAATTAGAACACTGTAAACTAGGGGGCATGAAGGAGAAGAAAAAAAGTCAAGTTTTTACTTCAAGACAAGTGCATCCTAACTGGACAGATTCCTCTTGGGAATCACAGAAATGATTCCACTTTGACACACTCAGAGTTAAAATGGTTCTTCCTGGTACATAAAGGCAGACACACAGAGTTAAAGTAACTTTCTGGGGTCTCAACAAACAGAAACTTCACTACTTCAAAAAGCTCTACAATTTCAGGCTAGCACTACACTAGGAACCAGGAAACCTGAGATCTGACCTCTCCTCTGCCACTACCTGTGTATACTTAGACAAGCCATCTGACTCAGCCTCAGTTCCTTAGTCTGTAAAATGAGAGGGCTGTACAACATCAGAGGTGTCAAACACAAGACCAAAAGTACTCCTCAGTGCCTCCTGAGCTGGATTAAAATGGAACTGGGAAATACCTAACAAAACAAATAATACAATAAAACATAAATTGTCTGACATTTTAAAACTAAGTCAATATGTGGCCTGCAGAGATCCTTATGTCTACTTCAGTGACCTATCTGAGTCTGACACCACTGCCTAATCTCTGAGGTTCGTTCTAGGTCTAAAATTCTGATGCAGTGCTACCAAAACGAGCAAGAGGACTAGCAGGGAGCAAAGGCACATGGGTCCTGAGGCCCAGAGGGAGCCACGGTGGGAGCTATCAACAGCATCATTTCACACAATCACTACACAATTCCTCCTGTTGTGGAAGTAATACATATACAGGGACACTTCGCAAGAGCTAGAAACAGGAGACTAAGACGTGATCTTGGGGGGAAAAAAAGCAAGATAAAACAAAAATAAATCAGTCTGCAGTATATGAAACAATTGTTAGGACAGACTACCAACTACATGAGCTTCTCTTTCCCCTAATCTTTTCCCCACTTCTCCTTTTATCCGTGTATCTACTATCTACCCATGACACCAATAGGCAATGCTTACCCCCACTCAGGGTGCCCAGGCCTAAACAGTTTTCTGACCACTATTCTAAACTATATGGTTTTCATTTACATATTAGACTCTTTTGTCCATTCCAAATAAAAGCAATCTCATATAGTTCTCTACTGATAAGATCCAAAAACCTTCTCTATTTAAATTAAGGGAACTCTTTTTATTCCTAAGATTTCTTCTTTATTTACAACTCAATGCTTTGGATTGGGGGAGTGAGGGAGGGGAAATCTAGACCAAACTCAAATCAATATATCCATTCAAATACATTTCCTGTATTCACTTGGCAGGTCAGGCTCTCCCCACCTAGACTTCATAACTTCCTCTAGACCTCATAACAATATGTGGTAAAGCAGCTGGGGCTCTTCATCTCTTAACAGTGGCATTCGCTTTGCTTCAACCCCTAAAATACAGGCAGCAAGAAGTGATAAGACAACCAGTCAGGACCATCAACAGAAAAGAAAAATAAAGGTAATAAGTGCTTTGGCCATTTCACATTCAAGCCACTTCTTTTTTTGTTTGTTCTGTTTTGTTTTTTGGGGTTTTTTTGGAGGGCAACTGGGGTTAAGTGACCTGCCCAAAGTCACACGGCTAGTAAGTGCGTTAAGTGTCTGAGATCACATTTGAACTCAGGTCGTCCTGACTCCAGAGCTGGTGCTCTACTCACTGTGCCACCTAGCCGCCCATTCAAGCCACTTCTACAACAGCAATGATCAAGTTATTTTATATTAAGAAGGTAGAAAAATTATGAAAGGTAAACATATGGAAGTTTATGATCTCAGAGATGTATTCAGTCAACCTTAAGGTTCAGACAATCCAATCACAAAAGAAAATTAATATTAAACCATCTAAGGGATGGTTGTGGTTCACTATTTAAAATCAAACTTAAATATAAAAATTTTTAAAGTGAACATACGTTGAGCTACAAATAGTCTTAGATGAGTATATACAGAATGAATCAAAGTCTTCCACAGATCTGCTATTTAACAGGCTTGCTATACATAAGTCACTGCCAGGGTGAAAGATAAAATTTTAAATGTTGTTTTTGATTACTAAGAATTTCTGTCTTATTTGACAGCAAGACTGGACGTAAGTAACTCAGAAGAAAGAAGTCCATTTCAATGATCACTGCATTTTAATACTAAATGTTATAAGAAGACATACTAAAAAAAATAAATGAGAAGACGTACTTCACTCATCATTAACAGCAGGTTGGCCACACCAACTCATGAAATACTTGGAAATATTAATGGATCGATTATCTCACCCGTAGAGACTAAAATACATCCACACCTCATTCTGTGCAATTCTTGCCCATTTTCTTCTATAAATCCTCTTCCACAGGCTCTCCCCACCTAGATTTCATAACTTCCTCTAGACCTCATAATAATATGTGGTAAAGCAGCTGGGCTCTTCATCTCTTAACTTCTGCTACTGCTTGATAGCCAGCTCACCTCCTGGAAATAATGTTTACTGTGTGACATATTTCATGTCACATTTTGCACAGTCGCCCTGCATGCTAACAGACAATAAAATAAATGTTTGTTCAGTCAAATCACTGAAAATAAACTACAGCCTATTTACGGGGGTCTTCCTTTCAGTCATCTGTGATGGTACTGCATACAAAATTTGTTAACATTTAATATCTCCAGAAAAATACTGGTATTAAAAAAAAGTTTTTTCAGCCTAAAATAACATGCCAGATCCTGAGTTCCAATAGTATAGAATTCAAGAACCCAAGTCACTTGATACCACACTGAGGCATGAAAATACAAGTGCAAAATGGCCATAAGACTTGTGCATAGTTAAGGGTTACAAAAATTCTGGGGCGGCTAGGTGGCACAGTGAGTAGAGCACCAGCCCTGGAGTCAGGAGGACCTGAGTTCAAATGCGGCCTCAGACACTTAACACAAAAACTATCCCTGTGATCTTGGGCAAGTCACTTAACCCCAGTTGCCCTCCAAAAAAAAAAAAGGAAAAAAAAAAAGGGGGTTACAAAAATTCTGAGACTTAAATGACTTTTACAAACATTAAATTTCAGAATTCTGTCCAGCAACAAACAAATTGTTATACTTCTAGAGAGAGCATCGTATATTTATACTAATATATTTGCTGAACTGTTATTCATAAGGCGGACAAGCCAGCAAGGCATCCTGAGGAGATGAGAGTCTACGTGTATTGAACAGGTCCAGCCACCATCATCTCCCCTCAGACCCTCAGGGAGTAGTCCAGGGTCCTGAACCCAAGGGCCTCCGACTACTTTTTTGACAACATGACTCATAGAGAAACGTTCTATAGGGCTTTACCCGTATAATGGGTATTACACTGTTTGCCTTCCCAATGGGCGGAGGAAGAGCTGGAAGAAGAAAAATTGGAACTCATGATAAAAAAATAAGTGAAATTTTGAAAAATCCGCAACTACCCACCCTTTCCATGTAATCGTGAAGGGCATCCTTGATGAAAACATGAGAAGACTCGAAAAGGGCAGGATTTTAAAGACAATTTTTTAGAGTAGATCCTATTTTCACAGTCACATGAGGGGTACAGAAAACATAAGATCCAAACGTTGCTACTGATTATAAAAAAAGCATTTGACTCAAAAAGGCAGAAGGTTCTCCTCCAAAGTGTCTCCCATGCATAGATCAAAAAGATTCTTTTATAGATACAGCTACAGAAATTGTTCAATTATCCTTTGTTTATCAGTATAAAAAGTCATAAAACATAATCAATAAATTGAGCAGTGGAATGTCACAATGTCTCCTCAGTGAGATCCACAACCACTCAAAACAGTCTAACAATCCACGTGGAAAAAAATCACGCAGATAAAGAATGAAAATTGCACAGACTATGTTGTGTTAAACAGGCAGTACACTGACCTACTTCGCTAATAGTATATCTTAGATATGCCCTACATTAGATATGTTCATCTGGACAGGGAGCTGAGCCCATATTTAAATAGGAAAAAACAAGCCGTTTTGCTTTGGAGAAATTATGTAGTACTTTCAATAATGCCAAACTGCTCTCTGAAAAAAAAAAAAACAACTTATCTTTTCAATACCCATTTTATCCTGATGAAGAACTGAATCACAGAGCAGCTCAACTTCAAAACAATCAGAATTATAGGTGATCCAAAGAGCAACAGAAAAAAACAAATGGAGTGTGTAAGCCTATAAACACACTACACATAATAATAACATGCACATAGGAAATGGTATAGAAGACAACATTCAGGTTCTAGTGGGCCCCTGTCAGGAGAAAAGGATAACAAACAGAGAGCCTGAACTTTGGTATTTAGGATAAGTTAAAGATTTAGAAGATCTCTAGTTAGTAGATAGGAGTGAAGAGGTCTTACATGCAGCATCATATAAGATGGAAAGACACAGACTAGAACTCACATGACAAGAAAACAGGGCAAAGTTTGATCTGAACTTGTGGAAGGAACCTCATTCACAAACAGATCACTGATCCATCAAAGAATATTTCTTTGAAAGCTGATTCTACTAAAATCAGCCCTACTAAAAATTTTCCTCTCTCCAGCTAATACAACTACTAAATTTAGACTCTTCTTAATAGGCCAAACAGTGGTCAATGAAAACAAAATAGGAGTAAATTCAAAGTAGCATATCAATCTTAAGTACAAAGAACAGCACAATTTTTTAACAGTCCCTTTTCAATTGTATCTCCCCTAACTCCAAAATTCAGTGATTACATAGGATGCTATCCACACTAAACATTTTAATACTGAAAAACAAAAGAGCAGTGCTTACAAGTAAAATAAGTTAACGCATCATACATACTTTGGGCTTTGCACAAAGACCGAAGTCAATCAACTTCAACTTATGGTATTCATCAATCAGCAAGTTTTCCTGAAGAAAAAAAAGAGATTTCTAATAACTAAGTTTCCTTGATCAAAGCACATTAACATTACAGTTTTCCTCTTTATTAGTTATGTCTAAGAGTGACAGTTAATTCTGGGGCAGGATCACGTGATGTTACTGGTATTATTAAAGGGATGAAACCTGTAAACAAAGGGGGAGAGAACCTGAGAATTTGGACCAGATAAAAGAATCACATCAAGGTCTGATCAAAGACTAGGCTTCTAGGATTGTCCCTTCATCGTAGTCTTAAGAGGGGAAGGCTAGATACCAAAGGAAAAAGACTAATTAAAGAGTGAGGAATCAACCTTCATCCAAACCACTAAGGGCTTGTACCTTCTACCTAAGCCTCAAATCCACCCAGAGAGTATGAGCAGTACTACAATCCAACAAGGCTTGAGTCAACAAGAACACTGCCTCCTTCACTGAAGACTAAAATCGGCCTCACTAGAGCTGTAGACTCTAATCCCTAGAGCAGGAATTCTTTTTTTTTTTTTTTTGGAGGGCGGTTGGGGGTTAAGTGACTTGCCCAAGGTCACACGGCTGTGTGTGTGTGTGTGTGTGTGTGTGTGTGTGTGTGTGTGTGTGTGTAGTGTCTGAGGCCGGATTTGAACTCTGGTACTCCTGACTCCAGGGCCGGTGCTCTATTCACTGCGCCACCTAGCCGCCCTCTATAGCAGGAATTCTTAGCGTGGGATCTGTGCACTGTTTTTCAAAAGAATTCTGGAAAGCATATTTCCATATAAGTGGTTTCCTTTGAAACCCTATGTATTTTATTTTATGAACTTAAACATTATTCTGAGAAAGTCCATGGGCTAGTCTTCCAAATGGTTTTATAACCCAAAAAAGGTTTAGCTCTCCTATTTTGGAAGAAGGCCTGGATATGCCTCCTACCTCACCAACCTAAATTGTGTTTCTAATGTGAGCTTTTATCACATCCTGAGTATATACATACCTCACCTGAAATACATTCTAGCTATATAAGACGAGGCAGAGACAGAGACTGAGTTCTGAGATAGGGGTCCAGTGAATAGAAGATAAGGTCCTTGAAAGGGGATTTTTGAGAACCGAGTGAATCAGTTGAAATATGGATTTTTAAAAGTAGTCTAAAGTGAGTCAGTGAGGTGAAGGGAATTGAAGCTAAGTGTAAAGATTACCCCTATTAGTAAGTTCTCAACAGACTCTGTTCTTTCCATTCAAGTGCCTTCCTTTTGCTTAACTTTGTTTCACCTGGAATATATATTACATGTCGATTCTCTTCCTTCTACCTCCTCCTTGTATCTTTGATTAGGTTCCTTAGGCGTGTTTCACATATGAATGGGTCTACTGTTAATGTTCATCTCGATCCTCTGTGCATTCAAACAAGTCATTTCCTGTAACTAATGATGTTCTTCATCTCTTCCTCTCAGAATCTTCCTCTGTGGCTCAGTGGTCACCTACTCTGTGAAATCTTCCCTCATCTCCTCAACTGTGCCCTTCCTCCCGTTTATATCTACCAATCTCTTTACAGGCTGTATTTCCCCCTCCCCCAATAGAATAGGAACTCCTTGAGGATAGGAACTAGATTCCATTTGGTCTTTGTGTCCCCAGAGCCTCACACAGTAACTTGCATGGAAGGAAATTAAGGTTAATTGAAATTAATTCTGCCTGTCCATGTGCACTCACTAAAAACCTGAACATACCCAGCATTCTTCAGTGTAATGCCAGTACAAGTTGTTGAGGAGTGGAATAAACTAAAAAAGTTATTGTCTCTTGGAAACCACAATGGCTTGACTGGAAGGAGCATCACAAGGAAATTACATTTTGAAACCCAATGTCAAACTAACTGTAAAACAGTCACTTACTGGTTTAAGGTCCCTATGAGCATAACCCTGACTATGTACATAAGCAACAGCTGACACAATCTGACGGAAGAAGACGCGTGTTTCCTCCTCTGAGAGACGATCCTTGGCAATTATATAATCAAACAGCTCTCCTCCAGGGCAATACTGCAACAAAAACACGATAAAGTGTATTTAGAGTCAGTGCTTTCTCTCTAAAGAACACAGAACAATTCGCAGATATTCCCCTTCCCCCACCATGAGTACTTTTTAAATGTTTTGTCTTAAATACAATCAACAATCAAATACATTTCAACATAGGCAGGAAAAGGAAGAGGACAGTTAAAAGAAACTTTCTACCACATACAAAGGTTACACTTGTATGTGGATGTGTATACATACACACACACTGGTGTGCATGTTGCATATGTAGACACAAATGTTTATACAGACATATAGAGATACACACACAATGTGTGCATACATATACGTGTATATGAGAGTTTATGTAGGTAGTAATAAACTACCTCTCCTCTTTGGTGCCTCCACTCCCACCCCTCTGTGCAATTTTTTAAATGCTTTATTAATTTTTTTCTCCCCACCAAGTCACCTTCTTCCTCTCTTGACAACAGACGCCCTCCTTGATGACAAATTTGTACAGACAAGCAAAACAAATCAAGGTCCTGACTATGTAGGAGAATGCATGTCTGCTTCTGTACTTCTAGGCACAGGGCTCTTAACTTTGTGTGGAGAAGCCTTCTCAGAATGTTCTTAAATGCATAAAATAAAATCAGAGGATTTTAAAGGAAACCAACCATACTGAAATAGTTATTGAAATATTTTTAAAAAACAAGTCCACAGACTGCAAGAGGAGAACCCCCGCTCTACTCCATCACCTTTCTACTGAACAATGAAAGATACACTTCGACATCAGTCTTTTAAAGATATAATTTTATGTTCTCACGCAAGTTGTTGTTTTTGCTTTTTGGTTGTGTTGGTTGATCAAAAAAAAAAATAATCACCTCAAAAAAAATTTTTTTAATTTTTAAATTAATTTATTTACTTTTAGTTTACAACAGTCAGTTCTACAATCCCTTGAGTTTCAAATTTTCTCCCCCTTCCTCTTTTCCCCCTTCCCCCTCCATGGTGGCATGCAATCAAATATAGGATCTACAAATACCTTCACATTAAACATCAGTCAGGTTATAAAGAAGGATTATAACCAACAGAGTGAACAATGAGAAAAAGGAAACAAAATAAAACAAGAAAAAGAGAGAGCAAGTAGTTTGCTTCCATCTGCATTCAGACTCTGTAGTTCTTTCTCTGGATACGGACAGCGTTTTCCATCATGAGTCCTTTGTAGATGTCTTATAACCTTGCATTGTTGAGGAGTCCAGTCTATCAGTTAGTCGTCACAGATGCAAAGTGTCTGTAACTGTGTACAAATTTCTCCTAGTTCTGCTCTTTTCACTCAACATCAGTTTATACGTCTCTCCAGGTTATTATGAAGTCCATCTGCTCCTCAATTCTTATAGCACAATAGCATTCCATTACAATCGTATTCCACAACTTGTTCAGCCATTCCCCAATTGATGGGAATTCCCTTAATTTCTAATACCTTGCCACCACAAAAAGAGCTACTATAAATATTTTTGTACATATGGGTCCTTTTCCCACTTCTATGATCCCTTTGGGATACAGTCCTAGAAGTGATATTGCTGGGTCAAAGGGTATGCACTTATTTATAGCTCTTTGGGCATAGTTCCAAATTGGTCTCCAGAATCAGTTCACAACTCCATCAACAATGCATTAGAATCAACTCAGATTTATAGAAGTAGAATTGAGGAATGTTCCTACTCAAGGTCTTGGATCTGAATTGTTTATCCATCAAGGATATGTGGTTATATAAGCAAAATCAATAGTCCCTACCCTCTAATTCTACCCTCTGGAATAACAGAACATTGGTGCTAAAAGAGAAAAAAGAGATCATCTAATTCAACTGTACTATTTTAACACGTGTGAAGAAACTACAAAATGAAACAGATGAAAAAACCTGCCCAAGGTGGCACGGTTAGCTGGTGGCAGCCCCCACACTAAGGTCCTCAGACCCCATTCACTCCTGAGTATTCACAAAGTCCTCTCTATCCATGGGGGGGGGAGGGAAAGGAGGGAGTAAGCACTTACATAGTACCTACCATGTGTCAAGCACTGCTGAATACTTATAAATACTGTCTCAGGTGATCTTCACTCTGCAAGGCAGGTGCTATTATTATCCCTATTTTACAGTTAATGAAACTGAGACAAATAGAGACTAAATGACTTGTAAAGGGTCATACAGCTAGTAAGTGCTTGAGGCTGAATTTGAGCTCAGGTCTTCCCGACTTCAGGGCCAGTGCTTAATCCACTACGCTCCCTAGTGGCCTCACCTTCTGATTCATCCATTCATTCAAAAAACACAAGCACCTTCTGTGTAAAGGTGATATGCCAGGTGCTAGGGGAGATACAAGGTTCAGGTAAGTCATAGTCCCTGCCTTCACAGAGTTCATTAAGTAGGGGGGCCAAAATACACAGAAAACGACTGTTTATATATTATAGTTTTCTGTCTATTTTTTGTCAATAACTGCACTTTTGTTAATATTCAATAGCTCACACTAATACAGTTCTTTAGAATTTGCAGCACTCTTTTCACAACAACAATGGAGACTATATCATGCCCTGGCTCAAAACCTCTGCATTCTCCCTCCGTCTCCAGACCTGACCAGTTGCCCTAGCAATTCTTCCCAGACAATATATCCCCATCTGTCTGCCTCCTCTCCACCTGCCCTGCCACCACGAGAGTCTAGCCTGTCATTGTCTCTGCCTTAACTATCACCACCATTCCTCACTAGTCTTAGCACCTCTAGTCTCTTGCCTCCCCTCTCCAGAGTTGTCAAAATAATCTCTCCAAGTAGAGCGGGTCTTGAATGCATCACTCTTCTGCTCAAAATCCTTCCGTGGTTCCCTACAGTCTCTGAAATAAGATTGAAACTCTTCAGCCTGACATCTATGGTCCTCACAATTTGCTCCAAGCAACCCTGCTAGACTCAATTTCACCACACCCCCCTTTTCATATTCCAATCTCCAATCAAAGGGGATTCGTCTTTGTTCACCAAATACATGCTGTATTCCATTTGTATAAATGCACAAGGGTTATCTTGAATGCCTGGAACTCATAACTTCTCCCCGCTACACTTAAGAATCTTTACCTTCATCCGAGGCTTGGTGCAAGCACAACAGCTGTGAACCTTTCCCTGAATAACCTTCATCTCCCCAAATAGAATCCCTGGCCGGAAGAATTCTCTGTCGTCAAACTTTCACAGAGCACCTCGCCTTGATCTTTTTCACTCCTAATCTACTACTGTTATATTCACAGTAACAGTGTCCAGCCCTGACACTGTGGTTTTTTTTCACCTTTATATGTCTAAAGGCTGGCATAGTGCCTTGGGCATTGACACTTAGTAAACATTTATTAAGTGAAAGCACATCAGAAAGATGAGCAAAACTAAAGCCCAAGAAGTCTCACTGAGGAGGCCGTGTGATGCTCGTACTCACAGGAAAGACAGAATGTAGCAGGTCGTAAAGGAAGGAGACAGCATGGAAGGAGCAGGAGCAGAGCACGTGCAGCAAGACACAACCTGCTCCAGCAGGGGAAGGCCTTGAAGTTGGTCAAGAGGGCTTCAACTTTACTCGGTGGGGCAACAGGCCCATAGAATCTTTTTTATGAAAAGGTCTTAAATTTAGAACTGAAAGAGACCTCAGATATCACCTAACCTAATCCCTCCACTTCACCAAGGAGGAAACTAAGAACTGAAAAAAGAAGTTAATACCTGAAGTCATACAGGTAACAAGAGCCCCAACTAGATCTATGTGTGCAAGAGATAAATCTGGAGGAAAAGAGGGTCAGAGGTGGCAGAGCACCAGGGTAGGAGGAACTGTTCTTAAAAGTTCGTTAGTGCAACAAAACAGGAAGGGGCTGATGAGGACAAGAAGAGGAGGTCACAGAAGTAAGAAATGTCAGCAATGCCGAAGCATGGGATCTGATAAGGGAATGAATATGAGGGGTGATAGAAAAGTAAAAAGTCGAGTACGTGAATTATAGTACCAATAACACAAACAGTTAAATCCGGAAGATAAAGAAATTTTGAGGTACAGACAACAAGCTTGATTTTGAACAGGTTGAATCTGACATGCTAGCAGGACATTTAGGAACAAGAAGCTGAGCGGGGAAGCAACAGAGTCCAGCAGAGAGAATGATGGATTTGGAGCCGGGAGAGCTAAATTCACATCCTCACCCTCCATGACTGGAATCATTTCCCTTTACTCCTCTAGACCAATATCTACAAAATAAGGGAGTTAGGCTAGATTACCTGTAAGGCCTCTACCCACTCTCAATCTATAATACTACATGGATACACAGGTCAGAAGAGGGATCAGAGTGTACAGTCAGGAGAGGAAATAAGATTGTCAATGAGAGAAAAATACAATCAAAAGAAAAGAGAGTTGAGGATAAAATGAGAAAACGTGAAAATCACTCCCAGTAATACTGTGTTCCTGACATCTCAGATTGGTTGCCCTGCTGCTGAATCAAAATAAATATGAAAATACAGAACAGCTTGTGCTTCAGTTATGGGCAATTCTACTTTGACAAAATAGCCATCAAGAAATCCTAGAGGTATCTTTGACTCATCACTATTCCTTGCTGCCCACAATCTCAATGTACTGCTAGAACTGCTGTACGCCTTCCTAATAGTTCCCATATTTGTACTCCTTTCTCTCCTTATAACAGAGCCTTAGTCCAGACCCTAGCTTGTTTTTCCTCACCTTACTTCCCATCTCTACAGGCTTACATGATCCTAGAACTGGCAAGGACCCCAAAAAGTCATCTAGTCCAATCCCCCACCTGTAGCATGAGTCCTCTTAATCCTACCCAACTCATTTATTCTCACTGCTGCTAGCGATAGAGATCTTTTTCACCCATTCATTCTATACCATCCCCATCTTTCCTTAACATCCTTAATCACCTTGCCCTGGATTTCAAATCTCCACAGCAGGGTCATCTCCAGTTGTCCTGATCTGTATCTGGCTAGGCTGGTGACTCTGCATGACCCTCCCTCACTTAAATCCAACTGCCTTGCAAGTCACGGCATCTCTTCCTGATGTCATGGTCCTCTTCAAGAACAAAAGACAAACAGCTGGAAATAGGAACAAGCCTCCAGAACAAGGCACACCGGGATTATCTTCAACAGTCCCATTTTGTTTCTGAGGGCCCATCTCAGACACATCCCCTTCGATTCCTCTTCAGCTGGTCAGGTAACATGTGCTGAGCCACGTTACATGGCTGCAGTACCCCAGCCCAGCAATCTGCTTCA
>JAQQSW010001897.1:0-15402 GCA_028646575.1 Pseudocheirus occidentalis
GTCTATATAGGAGGATATATATATGCATATGAATACATATCTGAGCATGGGTATATATATGTACATAGATGATTCAGGATCAATTGATTAGGAAGAGAGGATACTTCAAAAGGTGAAATTTTGAAGTGGGAGAGGACTTGAATGGGAGGAGACAGGGAGAGACAAAATGGGGTTAATCATCCCATGTAAAAGAGGCGAGGGATAACTGTTACAACTTTTACTTTCACTTACTCTCATTAAATTTGGCTTAGGGAAGGAATGACATAAACTCTAAACTGAGTATCTTGCCACACAGGAGAGTAGAGGGGATGGGGATGAGAGGGGGGATAATGGGGGGAAGGGCAGGGTGGGGGGAGGGTTGTGGGAAGCACACACCTCAGTAAAGAGACAGGGACAGGGTATAGAACAAACTAAGGGGGGGTGCAGGATAGGAAGGAGGGACATACAATCAGCCTCTCACAATATGCCCACCATGGAGATGTCCTGCATAATTACACATGTACAGCCTGTATTGAATTGCTGCTCCTTCCAATGGGAGTGGGTGACAAGGGAGGAATTGCAAGAATCTAGAATTAAAGCTATACAATCAAATGCAACTGGGAAATAAGACATACAGGGACGGGGGTAGGGAGACCCTCCCTGCCCTTCTAGAAAGTTAGAGGGGCATCGGAGGAGGACATAAAAGGGAACAGATTGTGGGATGGGCTTTACAGTGGGATCACTGTTTTGGGCTTGGGGGTAGGGCAAAGAAGGGGAGAAAATTTGTAACTCAGAACTGGAAATGAATGATGTAATCAAGAAAATAAATTAAAATTAAAAAAAAAAGAAAAGTTCAATCACTATTGGTGGAGCTGTGAACTGATCCAACCATTCTAGAGAGCAATTTGAAACCATCCACAAAGGGTTATAAAATTGTGCATACCCTTTGTTCCAGAAATACCTCTGCTAGGTCTATATCCCAAAGACATAAAAAGGAAAATTATCTATTGGTGCAAAAATATTTGTAGCAGCTCTTTTATGGTGGCTAAGAATTGGAAATAGAAAGGATGTCCATCAATTAGAGAATGGTAAAATAAACTGTGGTGTATGATTGTGATGGAATGTGATTGTGCTATAAGAAATGACAATCAGGAGGATTTTACAAAAACCTGAAAAGACTTATATGAACTGAAGCAAAGTGAAGTGAGCAGAACCAGAACACTGTGCATGGTAACAGTAATATTGTATGATGAACTGTGAATGTGTTATTCTCAGCAATGCAATGATTTAAGACTGTCCCAAAGGACTGATGATGAAGCATTCTACCACCTCCAGAGTAAGAATCAACATTGTTTGAATATAGATTGAAGCGTACAAATTTTTCACTTTCTTTCATTCTGTTTATTTGATTCTTCTCATACAAAATGGGTAATATAGAAATATTTTATATGACTGCATATTTATAACCTATATCTTGTCAGGCAAGAGGCTGGTAAAGAGAGAGGGACAGAATATGAAACTCAAAATTATAAAAAAAATCATTGGAAAAAATAATTTAAAAAATTAAAAGTACAATCATTTTCATGTAGTATTTTTTTGCTAACAAAAATAGTACAGCAAACTAAAAAAACACTTCAAAAAACTTTGCATTTTGCTTACATGTTGCTCCATTTCTATTGAAATCTAACTATATATATGTATATATGTATATATGTATATAAATGTATATATAAATGTATATATACATACATACATATATTCTTCAATGATAGAAAATAATCCTTCTTTTGTACATTTAAATATACTTATGTGCTGAGAAGAGAATAGTAATGAGAAATAATGCTCCATTTTAGTAGAATAGGGTATATAATGAAATATTATATGGAATTATAGTTCAAATGGACTATTATATTGAAGTCTACCTTAGGAATTACTGAAAATAGAGCTACCTGTCCTTACTCCCACATCACTCTTTTTACTTATTTACTGATTTCTCTTCTTGAAATCTGCCTTTTGATTTAGTCCTCAAGTAAAACAATTCTTTCTTTTAGTTACTAATGTTCTTTTCAAAATGGTGATACGGAATAGTCATACCCAAACTAAGGATGTTAGAGGTGCATATTAGAATAACATTGAAAGGGAGAGGTGTTCTTTCTGTTGCACTATATACATCAAATTCTATCATAATATTATTTAACATGATGCCAGGAAAGGACTTGAATCAAACTATGAAGATCTGAGTTTTAATGCCTCGATTAGCAATTTCAGTATCATTTTGAGGATAATAGATTAAAAGTCATAGAATTATCATTATACTTTGTTTACTTCCCCAACATTTCATTCTTTAGATATCATGGCATATATTTGTAGGCATGGATACAAAAAAAAACCAAACCCTGAAGCAGCTAGAATGTTTTCTTCATTTTTTAAACAAAAAATATACCCTTTGACAATTTTAGTTATTATAATTCTACAACTGCCTGACTATTGTTGCATATTGAAGTTTGTATACTGTATATAAAAAGATATTGGAATAATTTGTTTCTTTTCTGTTTTCTATTTTAAAATTTAATCTTTACTTTCTTGCTGTTGAAATTATTAAGTACAAGCTCAAATCCTCAAAAATCGATTAAAAGATATGTTACATGGAATATGTCCATAATTAATGAAGATTACTCTGCTTTCTTTATGTAATCAAAGAAGCTGGTCCATGTAGAAACTCAGGGATTAGTTTTTATCTTTTATTATTCTTTTTCCCCCACACTTATAAAATAATTTAGTTTAAGCCTGCAATAATGTAAAATCTTAAAATAGTTACATAGAAAAAAGAGGAAAAGGAAAAAAAAGGTCTTACACAGAATATGACCTATGGAATTTTCCATATTCTTCAGGCTTTGGAGTAATTTGACAGTTTTTCATCTTCAAAGAGCTCATTCCAGGCATCAGACACATAATGTTCTGTGATTGCAAGTACGGATTGCTTTGTCTTCACTCTTTATGTTTCTAGATCTTATTGTATACTTTTTTATTTGACTGCTAGAAATGGTGACATCTTACTCATCATTTTATGCTTAAAATAAAATCTAATCTTATGTAATAGACATTTAAATCAATGTTGAGGTCATTTAAACCTGTCTTCCATCAGCCATTCACTTTAACAATAACTTCTGAATTCTTTCAAGTTCGGTTTTTTTTCTCTCAAAGTCTAGGTGTAAAATCTTCCTCTATATTTCTTTGACAAACAAAAGACAGTCCAAATAAGCATATATCTATGTATGTATGTATGTATGTATGTATGTATGTATGTATACAATGTGTGTGTCTTTATGTATACTTTGAGACAGAGCATGGCTTTGTAGATAGCCACCCTAGAAACATTTAAGACCTGGGTTCAAGTTCTATCTCTGATACATATCATCTACGTGAATCAAGGGAATTCATTTGACTTCTTAATTCTCTAGGCAAATCTATGAAAATATGTAAATTGCAGAGGTATACATCGGTGGAGGTAGAGTTCCTATGCCAATGAAATCACAAACCTGTAATCTATCCCTATTTTTCTATCTAGTTAGCTATTATTCCATCTGTGTGAAAACTAAGATGTATAAATGGATACCTCATTTGTAATGAAGAGTCTTAGAAAGAAAGAGCCTTGAACACTTTGAGTTACATAGGTAGCGTGTTAACAATAAGACTGCTAGCCTACCATTGACTATGTTCTCAATATTTTAGACTAAGAATATTAGATAATAGTGCAGCTTAAATGCTAATCTCCAAGTAAAAAAATGTCATTATGAGTCCTATACCCTTTATTTTGGGGTTTGTGGGGTGGTCAGAGAAGACTGGTATGAGGGATGCTGAGACATTTTAGAGCTTCTCATTCACTTTTGGTGTTCACATTCACCCAACTCTCACCTGTGGCTCCAAAAAGCTGTAGCATTCCTAGCAGCGAAACCATGGTAAACCCAGCTTAGTAGATAGGTTAAATAAGGTTCAGGGTAACCAATAGATTTCAAAACCCTTAGTGAATTAGGAGGTTGTTTAGCCTAAGTATGTGAAGACTTTCCTCAGAAAAATGGGCAGATGAGAACAATTTGTTCCAATGGCCAGGAAGGCAGCTAAAGCAGGCTATATGGAGCTCTTAAAGCATGGTCAGGCACTGAAGACACCAAGATCATCCATTGTATCCTGGGCCATTGCTAGTCATCCTGAAATTTGTCTTGCTACTGGACTTCTTTGACTGGAAAAGAGAGTGAAGCTGGTGACTTTGTGCAACCTTTGCTCACTTTAATTCATGGCAGTCAAGACATCCCCCTGTGATATTATTGGTCCTCTTTAAGGCAAAGGACAAACAACCTTTTGGTCACAGCAAAAAAGGGTTTCTACCTGTCTACCCTTCCCCACCAACACACACACACACACACACACACACACACACACACACACACACACACCCCCAACACACACACACATATCCCATGCAGCAAGAAATGGCATTAAGGCCATAAAATTATATTTTTACTTTTGCCCAAATGTACATTGCATTTGGTTACAGCATTTACTGTATCCTTAGAACAGTGGTTCTCAACCTTCCTAATGCCATGACCCTTTAAAATCTGCATGTGGGCGAACCCTCCTGGAGACAGATAGAGGAGCAGTGTCTTGGTTCCTAAGACCATCAGAAATATGTGTTTTCTGATGGTCTTAGGTGACCCTGTGACCCCTGTGAAAAGGTCGTTTGAACCCCAAAGGGGTCATGACCCACAGGTTGAGAATCACTGCCTTAGAGGTTTTGGATATTTCAGTATTTGTCCTACTTTAAGGCCTCATGTTAGTGTAGCTAGGCTATCTCATACAGGAAAGGCTTTGAATATAAGTCACAACAAAATAGTTATATCTACTTTCTGACTGACTTTTGTGCATGAACAGACTTATTACCAGTGGACCAGCTACTAGGCAATGAATTAGTTGGTCGTGGCACCCTATGAAAGAAAGAAACATCAGGAGTTCCAATAACAGAATAATTAATTCTTGAATTTCCAAAAGTTTATGTTAGCCTCAATTAAAACAGTACCATGCAACTTGTAGAGTGACTTGTGGTGTCCTCTCATTTTCTATGTTTCCAATCTGAGCCTTGCAAGGGGACCTTGGCTAAATGCAAGGGTTTACTTAGGTCTTTGCAATTGATTAAAGGTCATACCAACATTTAGAATTTTGGCCTGTTATCTGTATCTGCTATTCTCTATGGTTCAACTGCTTTTGTCATAAAATGATGATAACCAAACGTGTGTGTGTGTGTGTGTGTGTGTAGAGCATCTTTGCATGCACTTGACCAATAGCTGCCTGAAATAAACTATGATAAATATGGACCTTTTCATAATTTTGATAGAAGAGATATGTTCAACAGCTGGTTGGTTTATGACATCTCAAGATTTCTCTTGTCAGAAAAAGAAAACAACACTATTAAACTGTTAGGATACAGCAAATGAAACTCACTTTATTGAAGGACATAGTTTGCTATTTGAATATAACTTGGATAATATAATGAATTCATAAGAAAAAATTCGACTAAGCATGGGGGGTAGGGAAACAAACAAGTTTTCTTCCCAAGTACCTGCTGAATTTTTGCCACTTTGGTTCATTAGTCTGCCTGTGAGCTCATGGCATTTCTTAGTTAAAGTGTTCTTGGCAGTGCTTATGGGGTTGTGCTTTCGTTAGACATAAAAAGAAAAAGAAACCCTTGGTGCTTTACTTAGTTGGAGGCAGAGTGATTGTAAAAGGTGGGTGCAACTGCTTATAAATAATACATGGAAAACACAAATATGGATGATAAGCATGTTTCTGATTTCTGGAATTCATCCTTAACAAGGGGAAAGAGGACTACATTTTATTGCATTATTAAAATCACGGCTTTCATTTTTACAATAGTTTCATGCAGGTATGCAGTTTTACATAACATTCATGTGTTTGAGCCATTCAGTATAAACTTCAAAGAAATTTACTGGTAATAGACATTTAAATAATAAACAAATGAGTACTTGGGTCCAAATTATAAGCATATCATAGTTGGATCAAATATTAATATTAGATCAATCATGGTTATGTTTATAATACTTTGGAGCTAGAAATGACCTCAGAACTCAATTTTTACTGCCCAAATTCACAAAATTTGACAGTTGGCAGGGATTTCAACAAGCAATCCACATTTAATATAATTCCCACTATAACATACCTGGCAAGTAGTCATCCAGCCAGCATTTGACGACAGCTAGGGAACTGGAACCCACTGCTTCTCAAGACAGACCATTCTCCTTTTAGACAGTTCTAATTGTTAGGAAAATTTCTCAGACATCAACCCTAAATTTGTCTTGACACTTCCACTCATTTCTTCCAGTCTCTCCTCTGGGTCCAAATGGGACAGGTCTAATACATTTCTCACATATAATACCTGTACATACTTGAAGAAAGCTGTTCTGTAACTTCTTCAGCCTTACCTTCTTCAGGCTAAGCATAACAAGTTCTTTCAACTAATCCTCATATCATACATTAATTGCATTTCACCATCCTGGTTGCCCTTCTCTATATATACTCCAACTTATCAACATTTTTCTTCAACTGTGCTACCTAAAAAAAAATACAGAATACTCTGACAATGTCAGTGTACAAAGGAATTGGTATTCTGGCTGATAAAATTGACTCATAAAGCTTGAAATTGACTAAAACTTCAAGATCTTTTCCAGGTAAACTTTAGATAAATCATGCTTTGCTCAGCTCGAACCTCTGAAGTTAATTTTTTTTTAATTTGTGCTTTTTTTCACTCAAGTAAAACTTCATATTTTATGGGTGAAAACACTAAGACTCAAAGGTAGATGGGAAAATTATGTTTCTTTCTCTGTCTCTCTCTGTCCCCCAAATGCTTAGCATTAAACTGGTTTGCTTAAGAAAAAATGTATTTTGTGTTACTATCATGATAAATCATCACCACTACCAAAAGTGTTTGTTGAGGTATTATATAAAAATAACAGAGTTCTAATTGAGCTCAAGAGTTGTAAAATATCCTAGTCTATAATTTGCAAGTAGAGCATGAAGACTGTAGCACAGTTCTGATGATAAAATGTATTGAAGATTTCTCATGTCAAATTTACAAGATATAGTAATTGTGCACAGATTAAGATCCACGTACATCCTCTGGAATCTCAATAGGTGAACAAAAGTTAAAACTAGAGTTAAATAGACTCACTGACAATAGGTGAAATTAATGAGAACTTATACTTATCCTATACTTAACTCTCCTGCCTTTTAATCTTCCAATACTTATTTTCTCTCATATACAATAAACACACAATTAATGCCTAACTAACAATTTTTTGTTGTTATATTAATTTTAATGTTATAGATAGATGCAATTAAATGTATAATTCAGGTCAGTAGTTTTTCTCTTATAAAAGCAAGACATTCCAATGATATACCAAGTAACAATACTACCTGCATTATGAGTTTTACCATATTTCTCAACTATCTCAACAATTCTATGGAGGCCTAAGTAGAAAGGACATTTCTACCAGACATAGATAACCTGACTGGCATCATCTCTACTGGATAGCAGCTACTTAGCTTGGAGGTACATTAACCAAAAAGAAATCTCTAACTTTTAGGAAATCTGCCTTATGAATTTAAATTTGATCCACCAATAGCCAAATTTAGCAGACTGATTAAAATCAATACTGGTATAAATTTAGAAATAATTCCTTACGAATATACAGTTATGGGGTAGCTAGGTGGCACAGTGTATAGACCACTGAGCCTAGAGTCAGGGAGACCGAAGTTAAATTCAGCCTCAGACACTAGCTATGTCAGCCTGGGGAAGTCACTTAACTCTGTCTGCCTCAGTTTCCTCATCTATAAAATGAACTAGAGAAGGAAATAGAAACCACTCCAGCATTTTTTCCAAGGAAACTTCAGATGCAATCATGAAGGGTTAGGCATGACTGAAATAACTGAACAGCAATAAATGCACAGTTCTATGATATGTATTTAAACTTTGTAATAAGTTAATGCTTCCATCAATCTATAATTTCAAACCATTCTGGGAAGTGACACCAATCACAACTATTCCATCCTATTTGGTTTATCTTTATATATATTTCCATAAAACATCCTACGGGATCTATCCAATGTACAAGAGAGTTTCCTCTATTTCTCTTGATAACAATGTAACATAAAACCTGTTCATATAATAATTTATTCATGATACATGTCTGTTTATGTATCTTTTGGACTGCATCCTTTCTACTGTTTTGCTTGCTTATTTCTTGGTTAGTAATTTGTTTAAGCCCACCATGAGGTTCTCCAAATCTTTTGGATGATCTAGAGATTTAATCCTGTATCACTGGTACAATATTAATAAAAAGATGTTTTTCTTTCAAGAAAAAGTGTCAGGGTATTAAAAGAATAACATAGGGGCAGCTTGGTGGTGCAGTGAATAGAGCACCAGCCCTGGAGTTAGGAGAACCTAAGTTCAAATCTTACCTCAGACACTTAACACTTACTAGCTGTATGACCTTGGGCAAGTCACTTAACCACAATTGCCTTTTCTCCCCCCACTCCAAAAAGGGGGAAAAAGGCAAGCAAAACAAACAAAAAATAATAACATAAAGAGCCAATAAGATAGAGTAAAGGAAGTCCTACAGTCTAGCTTTCCCAACTTTACTTTCAAATAACTTAATGATAATGCCTCAAATAAAATTCTGGAGTAGAACAGCCAGGTCAAGGTGAGACATTCTTTCTAACCCAAAAAATTTTAGGCCTAGCAATACCACTTCTAGGGCTTTATCCGAAAGAGATCATGGAAGTGGAAAAAGGACCCATATGTACAAAAGATTTATAGCAGCTCTTTCTGTGGTGGCAAAGAATTGGAAATCAAGGGGATACCCATCAGTTGGAGAATGGCTAAAACATTGTTGTATGTGGTTGTAACAGAATACTATTGTGCTATAAGAAATGAGGAGCAGACAGATTTCATAAAACCTGGAGAGATTTGTACAAACTGATGCTGAATGAGGAGAGCAGAACCAGGAGGACTTTGTACACAATTACAGACACATTGTATGCCTGAAGACTAACTTTGGTGGACTGAGCTCCTTTTTAAGCAATGCAAGTTTATAAGACAACTACAAAAGACTCACAATGGAAAGGGATATCCACATCTAGAGAAAGAACTACAGAGTCTGAATGCAGATCAAAGAAATCTACTTCCTCTCCCTTTTTTGTTTTGTTTTATTTCTTCTTTCTCATTGCTGACTCCATTGTTTATAATCCCTCTTTATAAATTGACTAATGTTTAATGTTGTAGAACTTTTATTTGATTGCATGCTACCATGGTGTGGGGAGGAGAGGGGGAAAGAAAAAATTTGAAACTCAAGGGCTTGAGGAACTGAATGTTGTAAAATAAAACTAAATAAGTTATTATTATTATTATTATTATTGTTATTATTATTATTATCATTATCATTATTTAAATTAGGAGGTCAGGAGGAGAGGTCTATGACACTGTGGAAAGGGCACATGCAAGAGCCATCCCAGCTAGGTGCTTGAAGCAGCAGTAGCAGGAGCAGCAGTTTCAGGAACTCTTATCCTAGAGACTGAAAGGAGATTGGACAACTGATCAGAAAGAGATTACAGGGAACCCCAGTGCTAGTACTGGCTATAGGGTTGTGTGCTGTTTGACATTTTCATTGCCCTTACCCAGTTGCAGGTCTCAGTTCCAGTGTGGAGAGGAATCTTTTGTTCATGAGAACTCTGGTTGAAGTTCCAGGGTGGAGAGGAAACTAGTATTTGAGGCTCTAAGGGAGCTCCAGGATCCTTCCTGGGTAGAGACCAGGGAATAGACCAGAAGAGCCATGACCACACCTTTCCCTGAGTCAAATCACCTTGGAAGCACTGGAAATTTAGAAACCTCTAGAACTATTTATGAAAATAGTGGTGCAAAAAATCCTGGTATGCAGAGTACATTTTTAACATAAAATTCAAAAGTAAGAAGTTGATTGGAAAATGAGCACATACGCACACACACACAAATACATACACACACCACCCACAAAATCCCTGACTCTAAAAAGCTACTATGGTGACAGAGAAGATGAAGACATAAACTCAGAAGAAGACAGTGATATGGAAAAAAAGTTCCTCACAAGGCCTCAAAGAAAAATAATTTGACAAAGTCCCCTACCCTTCAAAAAATATTCCTGGAAGGGCTAAAGAAAGAGCATTAAAAAAATCATGGTGGTAGAGGAAAAACTGGAAAAAGGAATGAGAATCATGCAAGAAAAGTATGAAAAGAGAATTAACAGCTAAGTAAAAAAAAGGCACTAAAATACTGAAGAAAAGAACACCTAAAAACTAGAATTGGACAAATGGTAAAAAAGGTACAAAATATCACTGAAGAAAAAAATTCCCTAAAAATCATATTTGGACAAGTAGAAAAAGAGGCACAAAAGTTCACTGAAGAAAATAATTCCTTAAAGATTATAAATGGGAAAATGGAAGCTAATGAGTCCATGAAACATCAAGAAGCAATAAAACAAAGTCAGAAGGGTGAAAAAAGAGAAGAAAATGTGAAAAGTCAATTTGGAAAAATACCTAACTTGCAAAAGAGATAAAAAGAGATAGTTTTAGGATTATTGGATTGAGTGCCATGATAAAAAAGAGCCTAAAATTATATTTCAAGAAAACATAAAGAAAAGTGCTCTGTAGAAAACAAAATAGAAATTGAAAGAATACCCTACCACCTCCTGAGATTCCAAAATGTTAACTCCCAGAAATAATTATAGCCAAATTCCAAATTGCCAGTGTCAAGAGAAAAATACTCCAAGAAGCTAGAAGAAAACTATTCAAATACCTTGGGGTCACAGTCAGTATCCCACAAGATTTAGCAGCTTACATCTTAAAGAAGTGGAGAACTTGGAATATAATATTGCCAATGGCAAATGAGCTAGGATTACAACTAAGAATGATCTAACCAGCAAAACTGAGTATAATTCTTTAGGAGAAAATGGATATTTAATTAAATAGAGCATTTTGAGAATTCTTGATGGAAAGAACAGCACAATTTCCAAGAGTTAATCTAATATTGTTTCCTCTTCATTCTGGTCCTAATTGTCCAGCTGTGGTACCAGTTCAAGATATATGTACTGATAAACCAACTCTGTCCAATGGCATATTCTTGTCTGGATGATAAGAATGATTAATTTACTTAGGTTTTCCTCTATGAATAATTATACCATTTGTGTGTGTTTATGTGTTGGTATGTGTTTGCTATTACCTGTGATGTTTTAAGGCTTAATGCAATCAGTACAGTCTCATGTGTAGGTTCTCATTATCTTCTGGGCAGGGATCTTAACAATTTTTGGGGTTTTTTTGTCAGATATACCTTTGATAGTCTGTAGAAGTCTATGGACCCCTTGTTTGATTAATATTTCTAAACTGAAGCTATCAATTACATAGAATTACAAAGGAAACCATTTATATTTAAATACAATCATTAAAATATTTTAAAAACAAGATCATAGATATAAGGTTAAGAACCTTTGATGCATAGAGAATCCATTTTCCATTTAGATTCTATTCTGAACATTCTCCTTGAGAGTGGCGAACGTATTTTCTCAGTATGTATCACTGTTTTATGCCTTGTTTTGTACTAAACTACTTAAAGAAATATGGTATGATTTCCATCATTTTTATAATGATGTCAGGACGTGTTGGAAAGGAGTCTTTAAAATGGAGTCTTGTTCTCCGTAATAAAGTATGTGTGTGTTTGTGTGTATGTGTGTGTAATATCAAAATGTAATTGTGACAGTGGGATCTTATATTATCTCTTTCTTTCAGACATTTGTGGGATTATAAAAAATGTGGTATAATGGAAGTTATCATTCGTAAAAAGTTATTTCTACTCATATATTCATCAAATATGCTTGTGATTCTTGTGTAGATTATCTAAATTGATTTTTTTTAGAGTTGATATTATAAGTATTCAAATCAATGGTTGCTAATATTTTCCTGATTATTTGGGGTATGTGTGTGATCAACTCCAAAATATATGAAATCTGCTTTTTCAGAAGAATTGAAAATCAATTCATTAGTACTCTAAACATTTTGTTGCTGCCTACTTAGATTTTTTCTTTGTATACTTTGTTTAGTCTCACTGCTCCCCCCTCCTGCTTTTTTTTTTCTTTTCATTATTGGTATTTTTACTTTTTAAATGAGTATATCAGAAACTGTGATTTTATATGCTAAAGGTCCATTGTAAATGGCGAAGAGAAGTTTTTAAATAAAATACCTTAGGTTTTTTTTAAAATATACTCACTGCTTTTGTAGGAGAAAAACATTACAGGGATACCATAGAATAAATGGCCTTAATCATTGTGATAAAACTGATTGTAAATCCCCCCTCTCCTTTCCTGTCCTTGAACAGATCAGTATCAAAAGCTCCTGTAAGCTTGGCTCCATTTTACTCTTCTTAAAAAAAAAAAAGATCATCTTCCCATGCTTTAAGTGTTTCCTAACAACTACATAGCAAATGGTACTCTAGATAGCCCTATTTCCTCCACTTTTGTTTCTCCCTTCCTCTGCTCCTCCTTCTCCTTTGAAAAAATGTTACCTATTTGACCAGAATTGCCACAGAGTGCTACTTATTATATGTCTAACCTTTGAAAAAGGCAGCTATGTATTGAGGTGAATATTATAATTAAAGCAACAGTAATGCTTTCTTGAGTCACTTTCCAGTGAGTGCTGCCCTAACCTAGATTTGAATAAATTTACTGTTTTCTTTTCAACCATTCTTTGAAATTTTCAGTAGATACATTTGGTGGGAGAGATTTCTTGGGACTCAGGCTGAGAATTCCGTAACACCTTACTTCTAATAGTATCCTCAAGTGTTGCTGCTTACTGAATCTCTCACCAATCTGTTTGCAAATCTTTTTCCTTCTATGATTGTGATTGTTTTATAAGCAATACTACTCGTGATTTTTGAACCATGATCTTGTGTGACACCTTATCCACTATTTTACATTCTAAATATATGTTCCTATTGACTATCATATTTCTCTGCTTTTGGGATGATGAGGCATTTGCTGGATGAGCTTGTTTTGAGCCCCTTTGGGGAAAAATGTTTTTCAGTTTTTGGGAACCTTATTCAACTTTTGGGTAGCTCTAATGCTTAGGAAATTGATTTCCAATCTGAAGTCTAAACTCGACTCTTCATAACTTGCACACATTGCTCCTAGTGTTGCTGTGTAGGATACACAAATCCAGTCAGTTCCCTTTTCTGCATGACCTCCTTTTAAATATTTGTAATTAACTTTCATGTCTGCCCTATCTTCTCTTCTCATCTCTAAACATTCATCCTACACATCTATAGTATACATTTCCCACATACAGCATATGTGGGAAGAGTATGTAAAAACTTAGATTTCAGAAATATTAAAGTACACGTGTAGATGGTATTTGTGTTTTCGTGTGCCTAAAACATTTGACTTAGTAGCAGTGTGGAGATGCTGTTAAAATGTTCTCCCAAAAAGGAGAAAAAACTCTTTTAATATATCAACAGCCTATCATTAAGATCAAACCTTATAATTTGATTGATGAGAAATTTACTTTAATTCGAAATTCAAAAATTCACTCTACTTGAAGGATTGAAGTAAGAAATATATGACCAAAATTTTGGTTTTGAAAATTTTTAAGTTGGGGGAGAGATGGAATGCAGATGTACTAGCAATCTTGGTTTTATCCAATGGGTCTCAAAGCTTTAAATAGCCCATGTTCCTGAATGTAAAAGATCCTATTTCCAGCATCATCAGAGACTTTCAAAGACATCTTTTGTAATTTGTTCTCTGCTTCCAGTTTTAGAATTCTTTATAAAGGTTTGAACCAGGACATTCATACATTCTTTTTATATTATGATTCCTCCAAAACACAGGAGGATGTAGAATGAAAAGGACTAAAATTTAAGGAACATGGGGAGAATTATATTCTTGTCTTCACCCTTTGATTCTACTCCAAATCTTCAGGGCAGAACAGATACCACAAATTCACAGCTTGGGTAGAATAAATGTTGGATTTCTGAACCTGTTGGAATTTTTCTATGGTATTTCAGTAGGCTGATTTATATCTTTAGAAAGAATGCAGTTTTCTTATACAAGTTCTTCTATACATACATACTTTCTTTCACCTGTATCAGTTGTATTCTGAAATCAATTTTGTTGAAGTTATTTTAGTTGTCATTAACTACTCTAAATGGTGCATCTATTCAGTAATTTTAGAGATATTATATAAATCATCTTATAAAACATTCAAATCTGACCTTAACATGAATTCTCATTTCAACATTACAGATCAATGATTATTTAGCCTCTACTTGAAGATGTCTAGTAAAGAGGGAACTTCTGTGGCTATTCATTACATTGATGGAAGGCTGT
This sequence comes from Pseudocheirus occidentalis, assembly GCA_028646575.1. NCBI lineage: Eukaryota > Metazoa > Chordata > Mammalia > Diprotodontia > Pseudocheiridae > Pseudocheirus > Pseudocheirus occidentalis. The sequence continues at coordinate 14,451 of JAQQSW010001897.1, forward strand.
GGTTTTGTAGGATTCTTCTTTATTCAGGTTGAACCAGAATCTGAAGATTATTCTTTATAGGTATTACCTATGAACAGAAGACCTTTTGCCAGCAACCTGTTGGTCTAGCTTTGATGCTGAAATAAAATCAGACACTCAAATCATTGAACAGTTAACAAAAGGAGATCATTTTAGCCTAAACATAGAAAGAAAAACCAAAAAGGATATGGTGGTACTTTGTTTCCACAGACTTTGTCTTTCTTATTTCAATGTGATGACACATATGCTTATCCAGAATGTGGTGATTACAGTTGTCTTCTGACATCTAAGTCTGGTTGTCCTTAATTTATCACATAGGATAGAATATTCTAGGACCTTAGATGACCATGAAGCCATACCAACACAACCACAAGCTAGCAAGCTTCATTAAGAGAAGCATAGCTTGAGGCCTACCACAAACCATTCCTGGCTCTGAACTCTTTGGAATCCTGTGACTTCACATTTACTTGGTCCCTCTTTCTACCTTCTTGCTGCCCCACCTACCACCCATTTCTGTATTCTACCTCTTAATATGAGAGCTGTAATTAAATCAGTATTTTGACTCTGGAAAGAATATGTCAAGTTGTGCTATTATTCCATTCATCATGCTTGACTAACTCAGGCTTTCTTGGCTTATTACTCTGCTGTATATGTGTCATTTATTTCTATTAGAATATAAGATTATTTTTACATCTGTACTCATAGTGCTTAGCATAATGCTTGGAACATAGAAGTCATACAAGTAGTATGTCTCTGAGTCAGGACTTAAACCTGCATCTTTATGACTTTAGGTCTACTTGTAATGGTAATCAATTTGTTTGATATTTAGGGCTAAGTGGATAGGATACTTAGGGCTAAGTAGATCAGATACTTAGGGCTAAGTAGATCATATACTTAGGGTTAAGTAGATCCTAGTAACTTAGGGCTAAGTATA
>JAQQSW010001898.1:0-15393 GCA_028646575.1 Pseudocheirus occidentalis
GGGGTCTCAGGCAGCCCCAACCCTCTTTGGGCATCCTTTTCATTTTTATGGTTCCCTGACCGGGAAACACTGCTAATCTCAAGGCTCATGACCTCAGGCAAATGTCTTCCCTGGGAAGGTTTACTTTCCCAGAGCCCGTACCTCAAAGAATCAAGGAGAGCTCAAAAAGGGGGAAGGGGTGTCCCAGAGCCTACACCTCAACACAACTATAATTAAGCTTAGCTGATTTTTTTTCTAAGCTAACCACTTATTTGACCTCAAACCCTTAGTTACATCTAAATGCGTGTTTCCCTTCACACAAATCCTTAGAGAGAGATTTTTGTTGTAGGAAGACTTCATTTTATTTTTTCTCTCAGTCTTTATTTACAAAGAAAAAGGAAAATGGAGTTATTTTAGTAACTTAGAAAAAACCCTCCTATTGAGGAAAGAATAAAGAAAACAAACAATTCCAGATCTAAGAAGAACGGAACTAGAAAGCACGAAGACTGCTATCTGCTAATTTCACTGTGTAATTGAGTAACAGCATACACTGAAGCTGTTCCATTTGGTTCTGCAGATTTGAGTAAGCAAGACTACAAAAATAAAGGACAAAAATCCCTATCAACATAAATATTTTCTGAACTTATGTTTATACACATCTGGGTAACAAATCAGACAAGGCAAGTAATGAGATTCTCTACTGAATAATTAAAATTAACCTTACCATGAGTAATAATGTATTGATGAGAATGAAGTAATACATTTTTTTAATCTCTTAAAATTTGTGGGAAGGGAAAAGATACATTCTAATATTTTGTAAATGAATGGGAAATATTCTTTAGCTAGAGATCTGAGAAATCCCATTGGCTCAATTAAATCAGTCTACAGTAGTTCAGCATGATTCTAACTAGATCAGATAGTAAAAACCATAAGGGACAGATGCTTATCTATTCAAAGAGTTCTTTCTTACAATGAATCCCCAGGGCTCAGCTTAAAGCCCTTGCCTGATTCTTATGTATATGAAGCCATGGAGGAAGATGCTGAAATGTTTGGGACTCAAATGTCAAGTTGCTGATGTCATTAGTTCTCCATTGTAATTTTCATTTGATCCAGATGGTGTGGTTTCTCAATTTTCCTTGTGCCTGGCCAAGTTTAAAGAACAAATTGGTTAGAGTTCAACACAGACTAGACAGAAGACAGTCAGAGGGAGACACCTGGAAAATCAAGCAGCAGCACAAGTTTTTCTTACTTGCAAGAAATTCACTTACTAATTCAATTTACTCTCTACATTCCATTCTCAAGTTAAATATTCCACTTCCCCCTTCCATGGTATCACCTCCTCCCCCATTCCACCCCATGCTTCAAATGGTCTCCCTCCTCATCCTCCCTCTCATAGCTCATGCTACCTTTTGTGGCTTAGCTCAAATGACAGCTTCATCAAGATACTTTTCCTGATTCTCCCCAATTGTTAGTGATATCCTGCCCCAATCACTCTGTGTGTGTATAATATTATAATAGATCAGGGAATATTTTTTTAAATTTATTTTACTTTTAATTTATGGAATAAAACAAGCATTTCCATAATGGTACAATGAAAAAGATGATTGCACATGAAACTGCAAATCTATTATGTACAACTTGCTGTTCCTTTTAAATATATAACAAAATTATCATGTAAATTTTTTTCCCTTTTTTCTTCCCTCTCTCTCCCACTCCACCCTAGAGATGGCTAACATTAGACACAAATAGACATATATACTAATATATGTCCTCCAGGCAGTTCTTCATACACACTGAAGTTCACAGGGTCCAGCACATCTCAAAACCTTTACCACTTCTGTTGCCAGGAACCCAAGGATCAACCAAGTCACAAACAAAGTCTTATCCTGGTCATGCTTCTTCAGTCCTCCAACAGTTCAGCTGGCCCTAGGACCCAAAAGGAATCTCAGCCTTCCAGGCAGCCTTTACCAGATTCTGGTCTCATAGAAAACTCCAACTCAGTTCTCAGTCCAGCAGCCCAGCTTCCAGATGCTGTGAAAATTCTGCTCACTTTACCAGAAGCCACCAGGAGGAAAATTCTTGATTCTTTATTTTCTGTCCCTGAAACTCTTCTTATATATACATACATACACATTAGCTTCCTGTCTTAGCCAACCCCCTCCTGTCATGTCAGCAACAGGGGACGGAGTTCATTCCCTCTGTTTCTTTCACAGAAGTACTTAGCCCTTAGTTAATAAGGACTAAGTACCTGCTAAATTAATTACCATTACACTCTTTTATTTGATATTTTAATTCCTTTTAAAGTTCTTCCAAGAACTCTTTTGGGGCTTGGGACCATTTGATGCTACTCTTTAGGGTAGGAGTGGCTTTTTTTCCTCACTATCTTCCTTTGAATAAGAATCCAGGTCTTTTACAACAAACTCCAATCTATGATTGGGTTCTTTTTCCTCTGCTTGCTCATTCTTATTTTTATTTTTTTAGCAGTTTAACATTACCAGGTTTTAATCCTGAGTACTGTTGCCCTAGGCCTCAGGTCCCCCTTACTGTTATTTTCTGAATTATATCCAGGGGCTCAACCTCAGGTACTCCTCTCCTCTATTATGCCACAGTTAGGGCCCTCAGACACACTTTCCCAAAAATATTCTTGCTCCCTAGTGTAACACACCAACCAGGCATGTGCTTGCTCCTCCTCATCCATAGCCACAGTCTGACATCACTTCTGGTCCACACCACTGACACTGGCTTCTGGAAACAGCAGCGGGTCCTTCAATCTTCACCCACTCAGCCTTCTGCTATTGTTTAGATCAATGGTTCTCAACCTTCCTAATGCCGTAACCTTTTAATACAGTTCCTCATGTTGTGGTGATCCCCAAACATAAAATTATTTTCGTTGCTACTTCATAACTGTAATTTTGCTACTGTTATGAATCATAATATAAATGTCTGATATGCAGAATGTATTTTCATTGTTACAAATTGAACATAACTCACAGGTTGAGAACTGCTGGCTTAGATGAAAGTTTATGAGGTAAAAGGTCATGAAGCCAAAGTTCCTGAGGCTATAAGGCAATAGTTAGTGAAATGAAATTTCTTGAAGCCTAGTCTACCTCCTGACAGAGTTGCTCTAAGGCCTGATGTTTTTTCTCCAATGGAGCCATCCTGGAGGTGTCTGTACTTCACTCAGGCCAAACCTCAGCCCTGGAGGTCCTGTCTTTTCTGAGGTTCTCCCAAGTTATCTTAGGAGGACAACTGCTTTATCCCTTTATTTTTGCTTCTCTATGTTCATTTCATGGCAAATTTTTATCTGTTTGTGGAGGAAATATGGAAAGCCTAGAAGTTTCTGACTAATCTGCCATCTTCCCAGAATGCCTATCTGTATCTCCTTTTTCATTTGGCTGATTCTACTTTTGAAGGAATTCTGAAGTCATTAGCTTCCAATTGCTCCAATTTAATTTTGAAGGAGTTATTCTCTTCAGTGAGTTTTTGAAATTCCTTTTCCATGTGGCAAATTAGGTTTTTTTAAGGCATTCTTTTCCTCATTGGCTTTTTGGGCCTCTTTTGCCGTTTGAGTTTGTCTATTTTTCAAGGTGTTATTTCCTTCATTATATTGTGGGGTCTCCTTTAACAAGCTGTTGACTTGCTTTTCATGATTTTCTTGCATCATTCTCATTTCTCTTCCCAATTTTTCCTCCACTTCTCTTATTTGATTTTCAAAATCCTTCTTGAGCTCCTCCATGGCCTGTAACAAATTTATATTTTTCTTGGAGGCTTTTGATGCAGGAGTTCTGACTTTGCTGTCTTTCTCCCATTCCATGCCTTGATCCTTTTTGTCCCCAAAAAAGGACTCTGTGATCTGTTTGTGCTTCCTCTGTTTGCTCATATTGCCAGCCAATACTTAACTTTTGAGCTCTTAGCCATGGTAGAACTCTGCTTCCAGAATGATGATAACTTTGTCCCAAATCACTGGGGTTTTTGCAGCTTCTGGAGCTATTGGGAGGGCACCCTCTCTATAGCCCCCACAAGCTCTGGCACAGTGCCCACACACCCAAGGTCCACCACCCAAGACCACCAGATACAAGAAGGTTAAAACAAAAATGATTACCCTCTGAATAGTTGCTTAGTCTCCCTACAATCTACATGCCAGGAGTTCCAGAGGCAGCCACATGGTGGTGGCTGCACACCCGCTGCACCTCTGCCACTTCTTGGCCTGGGGAAAGGGGACAGACCTCACTCTTCCATCCCCCTCTCTTCCAACAGAGTTGCTCACTGACCTTTTACTTTGTCTTTGACATTTATAGGTTGAGAAGTCAGGAAACTGCCACAGTTGCTAGTGATTAACCTTCCTGAAGTCTGCTCTGGCCCCTGCTGGTTGGGGCAACCCAGGAGCTGGAATATTATAGAGTAAACTGAACTGGGGTCTGACCCCTCATTCAACTGAAACAGTTCTCTCCAAATTTACCAACTATCTCTTTATTGCCACATCTAATGAATGAATTTTTCTCAATCTTTACCCCTCTCCTGTCTGGGAAAAAAAACTTGGTGCTCCTCAATATCTTTTGTTGGATCTTCAAACATGCCACTCCCACTAACTGTTCTGGGCTCTCTTTTCTCTTTATACCTGCTCACTTGGTTGTCTCATCAGCTTTCATGGGTTCAATTATCATCTCTATACTGATTACATCCATATATGTATATATATCAGTGTGTATATATACACACTACATGTATATGTACATGTACACACATATATGAATATACATATGTACATGCATATACATATATACATGTACATGCATATTTGTACGTGTACGTACATAGTGTACATATATATTGTATATATTTATATAGCTATGTGGAGAGAGAGAGAGAGAGAATGTAGATATAGTTATAAAGGTAACTAGATAGATCCAGTCCTAGTCTCTTCAGAGCTGCAATCTGAAATCACTATTAGACTTTTCAAAAATGAATGTCCCAGACGCATCTCCAATTTAAAATATCCAAAACAGAACTCACCCTCCCCAAACCTGCCTCTCTTCCAGACTTTCCTATTCATTTCAAGGATGCCACTGTCCCAGGTTTATAACCTCATTGTCATTCTAGACTCTTCATTCTCTCACCCCACATCCAAATTTTGTTGTTTCTCTCTCCCCATCTCTTATGCATATCCCCTTCCCATCACTCAGATAATTATGTCACTAGAGCAGGTCATCATTTATCACCTGTATTATATCAATAATTTAATTCATCTTCCTGCTTCAAGTCTCCCCACTTCAATCCATTCTCAATACAGCTGTTTTTGGTTTTCGTTTTTTCCCTAAAGCACAGATATGACTGTCATATCCTCTGTTTAATAGTTTGTTAGTAGAGGTGGCATAGAATCAATTGATGAAGCATTTACTGAGTGCTTACTGTAATATAACAGTCTCTCCCTATTTTAGGATCAAATATCAAGTATTTTGCTTGGCATTTAAACTCTTCACAACCTAGCATCTTGCCTATGTTTCTGGTCTTCTTACACGCATCTCTTCTCTCCACTCACTCCACAGTCCAACTATGCTGGTCTACTTGTTCACCACAAACAACACTTCACCTCTCTCCATGGCTGTCCCCATTGCCTGGAAGACTCCCTCTTCTCAATCTATGATTCTTAGAATTCCTGACTTTTCAAGATTCAGTTCAGATACCACCTTCTGCTGGAGGCCTCTCCCAATAGCCCCAGCTGCTTCCCCTTTACTGTTACCTTGTATCTACTCTAATAATCTCTTATATAACTATTCATATATGTATTCCCTCTACCATTAGAATGGAGTCTCCTCATTTTAGAAAGCAATTTGAAATTATGCAAATGAAGTGACTAAAATATCCATAACCCTGTGACCCACAGATTCCACTATTAGGTTTATAATTCAAAGAGGCCATTGATAAGAAGAAAATCCCCATGTACACTAAAATATTTATATTGGCACTTTTTGTGGTAGCAAAGAATTGGAAACAAAGTAGATACCATTGATTGGAGAATAGATGAACAAATTATAGTATATTAATATATTAACATAGTATATTAATATAACAGACTATTGCTATGCTGTAAAAAAAATGATGTATGATGTATTCAGAGAAACGGAAAGATTCACATGATCTCATGTTGAAGATCTGAAGTAAATAGAACCAAGAAAACAAAATACACAATTAATACAACTAATCAATCAACTAGAAAATTTAAGACAATCAATCAACTGGCAAGTGTTTATACTATTTGCCAGTGTTACAACAATGTAAATGGGAAGAACAAACAAAACAATCAAAAGTCAATGGTACAAAATAACAAAGAAAAAGAATGGCCCCCCAAAAGAGAAATGAGACAACACTCCCATCCAGTCCTTCACAAAGCTGGAAGGTCCATGAATGTGGTACCTTTTCCAATTCGTTGGTCAGTTATACTGTTTTCCCCTATTTTTTCTTTTCTTTTTTTTGTCTTAAAAAATGTGTTATATGGGATGGCTCGAGATATTAGAGAAATTTAGGATGATATAAAAAAAGATGTCAATAAAAATATTTTTAAAGAAATAATGGCAAGGCAAGTACTGTTTTTCTTTTTTCTTTTTATAGCTTAGAATAGTTCCTGGCACATAATAAGCACTCAATTGACTGATGCTGTTGCTACTATCAAACTGCCATTAACCTTGGACGTATTGCCTGACCTCCCTAGAATTCACTTTCCACACCTATAAAGTGAGGCATTTAAGCAAGATCTGAGGTCCCTTCTAACTCTGCTGTCTTATATATACCGTTTGAAAATAAATAACATTAATTTGGAATGAATTATGAAGAAAATGTGAGTGCTCTGGGTTTTGAAGAAAATGAGCAGCTCGAACAAGTATTAGCTTAATACTGTATATCCCATTTGGTGCCACAAGGTGTCACTTATATACAAGAATATTCATAAATCATAGAAACAGGTCTTTTTAAGTAATGATATGACCAACAAATACTGTGTATTTCTCTCCACTGACCTACCTGATTACTCATTGCTACTTTTTACTGTCCTCTAGCCTTCATCTATGAAAAACTTGTAAAGATAATATGATTATGTAATCTCAACTGTTTTAGTTGAAGAATTAATCAATCAGCACGTATTTATTTAGCACCTACTGTACGCCAGGCACTCTGTTAGACTCTAGGGATACAAAGATAAAAAAGATGGCAACAATTTCATTCTCAAGTAGCTTACATTCTATGTATATATGTATATAAATGCATATATATGCTTTCTTGAATAAGTTTCCTCTGAGAATTATATAATGTCGAATCAACACCTTCCAAATGAAGGATTCTTGATTTAGTATTTTATATTCTTGAAGTTCATCAGGCAAAGCTAAATTCTCTCCCTAAATTAAAACCCTGTTTTTAAAAATTGAGTCCCATGGGCAGACTCAGTTCAAATGCAACCTTTGAAAAGAAAACCTTTCCTTCTCTCTCCCAAATACCCATTTGTTAAGACACTTTCCTTCCTCAAATTATAAACTATTTACATACATATGCAATACTCCCTCTGGTGCTACTTTCCCCAGATTCACTCATTTGAGGGCTAGATCCTCACAGAATGGTTGACTACTTCTCTTAAATTATTCCCTTCTAAGCAATAACTTTAGGGATCTGTGTGGTTTCTAGTACTGACCCTCATGAGCCCCCACCAGCATGTTTCCCATTGATTATTATCCAGAGTTAATCCAAAATGGCTTAAAAAGAAAAGCAAATATAGCAAGGACAATCACTGCAGAAACATACATCCTAAAACCACATACAAGGTTTCTGGGAAGAGTCAGATCACACTTAGAAAGCACATATGGAGGATTCTGGGAAGATGGTCAGAAAATTCCAAGTTCTCAAGATTTTCCCCCACAAAAGAGATAAAATAGCACCTTAGGGTTAACAAAGTGCAGGTAAAAATAAATAAGAATAGAGGCACAACAGGGGTCTTCCTGGGACAATGTGAGAAGATAAGAAGAAAAATGCAGGAGAGGTTTGGTCCCTATGAAGAATAGGGTTAAGGTCCACATTAACAACGTGGGCAAGCAGCTTGAACAAGAAACAGCAAGCCCTGGGGATAACTGGACTGGGAGGTCACCTCAGCCCCAATTAAAGGAACTTTTACCCCCAAGATAGTGAGTGGAGTTGGGAGCCTGAACTGGAGAAGATCAAGGGAATCTCTGCTGACAAAGAACACAGACCCAGCTATGCTGTGGAGAATGGAGGGAGTGAGAAGGAACCACCACATGACCATTAAGTATAGAAGCAGTGGGTCAGAATATCCCCAACTGTGAGTACTTACAGGAGGCTGGAGGTTTGGCTTTGGTTCCAAGATAGAGGGGAGAACCAAAGACCTGGGACAAGAGGCATCATCCCCCTAACCCCATCCAACCCCAGAGCTAGAGGTGATTACAAAAATTAAGTTACTGCTACCAAAAAAGACACAGGCAAAGGAGAGAGAATCCAATCATAGAAAGTTATTATGGGAATAGAGAAGACTGGGGTTCATCTTCAGAAGAGGACATTGAAGCAAAGAAACCCCCTTTTACCTCAATGAGCAATATCAAATGATCACCTGCCCCAAAAAATATGTAGAAGAACTTTAAAAAGATTTTTTTAAATGCAGGGGAAACTCCATATATGTGTGTGTGTGTGTGTGTGTATATATATATATATATACATATATATATATATATAAATCCAAGAAAAACAAAATTATGAAAAGAATGTCAGCCAATTAGGAAAGGAGATCCAGAACCTTAAGGAATCAAATGACACACATCTTATAAGAGGTATTGGCTCCTTAGAAAAACATTCGAGTTATACCAATCAATCTACCAAAAAATTATTTTATGGAGTTAAAAAAATAGTAACAAAATTCATCTGGAAGAACAGAAGGTCAAGAATATCAAGTGAATTAATGAAAAGAAATGTTAGGGAAGGTAGCTTAGCCATACCAGATTTTAAACTGTATTCTAAAGAAGCATTCATCCAAACTACTTGGTACTGGATAAGCAACAGAGTAATGGATCAGTGAAATAGATTAGGTACACAAGAAGCAGTCAATGACTATAGTAATGAACTGTTTGATAAACCCAAAGACTCTAGCTTATGGGATAAGAACTCACTATTTGACAAAATCTGCTGGGAAAACTGGAAAATAGCATGGCAGAAACTGGGCATAGACCAATATCTTACACTGTATACCAAAATAAAGTCTAAATGGGTGCACAATCTAGACATAAAGGCTGATACTGTAAGCAGTCTAGGAGAGCAAGTAAGAGTTTACCTATCTAATTTATGGAGAAGGGAAGACTTTATGACCAAACAAGAGATAGTATTACAAATTGAAAAATGGATAACTTTGATTACATTAAACTAAAAAATGTTTGTACAAATAAAGCCAATGCAACCAAGATTAGGAGGGAAGTGGAAAATTGGGAAAGAATTTTTACAACCAGTGTCTCATATAAAGGCTTGATTTCTAAAATATACAGAGAACTGAGTCAAATTTATAAGAATACAAGTCATTCCCCAACTGATAAATGGTCAAAGGATATGAACAGAGAGTTTTCAGAAGAAGAAGTTAAAGATATCTAGAAGCATATGAAAAAATACTCTGAATCACTACTAATTAGAGAAATGCAAATCAAAACAAATCTGAGATATCACATCTCACCTGTCAGATTGCCGAAGATGACAAAACAGGAAAATGATAAATGCTGGAGATGTGGGAAAATTGGAACATTAATGCATTGTTGGTGGAGTTGTGAACTGATGCAACCATTCTGAATAGCAATTTGGAACTATGTCCAAAGGGTAACCAAACTGTGCATACCCTTTTTTTTTTTTTTGCTTTTTGGAGGGCAGTTGGGATTAAGTGACTTGCCCAAGGTCACACAGCTAGTTTTTATGTTAAGTGTCTGAGGCCAGGTTTGAACTTAGGTCCTCCTGACTCCAGAGCTGGTGCTCTATTCACTGCACCACCTAGTCAACCCTGTGCATACTGTTTGACCCAGCAGCAATACTTCTAGGGCCGTATCCCAAGGAAATCTTACAAGTCGGGAAAGGACCCATATATACAAAAATATTTATAGCAGCTTTTTTTTTTTGTGGTGGCAAAGAACTGGAAATTAGGGGGATGCCCATCAACTGGGGAATGGCTAAACAAGTTGTGGTATATAAATGTAATGGAATACTATTGTGCTATAAGAAATGAGGAGCAGATGGACTTCATAATAACATGGAGATACTAATATAAACTGATGCTAAGGAGAGCAGAGCCAGAGGAACTTTGTGCACAGTTACAGACACAACATATCTGTGATGATTAACTTTGATAGACTGGACTCTTCTCAGCAATGCAAGGTTCTAAGACAACTTCAAGGGACTCATGATGGAGAGAGCTATCCACATCCAGAGAAAGAACTATAGAGTCTGAATGTAGATTGAAGCAGATTACTTGCTCTCTCTCTCTTTTTTGTTTTATTTTGCTTTGTTCCTTCTTTCTTGGTATTTATTCCATTGGCTATAATTCTTTAAACTTGACAAATGTCTAGTGTGAAGGTATTTGTAGAACCTATATCAGATTGCATGTCACCATGGGGGGTAGGATGGGGATGGAGGAGTAGAAAATTTGGAACTCAAGGGATTGTGGAACTGAATGTTGTAAACTAAAAGTAAATAAATTAATTTTTAAAGAAGAAAACCATTCAGTCTTCATGCAGTACATATGAGATAAAGAATGTTTTTATCTAAATAAGATTCAAATTACTCCAAGTGGAAAAAAAACCTCCTTTATCTGAAAAAGTACTAAAAATTTTCATTAAAGTTTTTAATATTGTCTATATAGGCATATTTTCTAAGTCTTATCCTTAAAAACCAAAAAAGAAGCACATATCTAGTTTGAGATGGCAAAAATTACCCCCAAGATGTGACAAAATATAAACAGTACACAGTAAAACAATGTACCAAGCCTAACAAAGGAAGCAAAAGAGAATAAGAGTAGTCTAGAAAATAAATTAATATCCCATATAGGCAATGGCAAAAGCTCAGAAGGATATCCTTTATGTGATGTCCACCCTAAAAAGAAACCACATATTATCCATTTTTTCCAGTTTTAAGTAAAAGGATATTCAGCTTATTAAGTTATCATTAGAGTAACAGAGCACATGGGAAAAACTCAAAGCATATTTTAAACAATTTATTATGCCTAGTTTTCAAAGTATTTTAATAGCATAAGACAAATATTAAATCCCAATACTTATATTATTTTTCTAAAATTATATTTGGTAATTAAAAATATTTTCAGTCTGTCTCTAACCTATACTTCTTGGCTAATTACACATGATTACATCTCTTATGCATTCTACATTCTCACCAAATGGGATTTGGTGTTTCCCATATAATAGTGGGTTCTCAGAATTTTCAGTTTCAGGACTCTTTTATATTTTTTTAAATTGTAATTTTATTTGTTTTCTCAAATTTTTTACCAATTACATTTTTTGCATGATTTTAAATTATTCATTCTTAACATTTTTTAAAAAATGATTTCCTAATTCTGGTCCACCCACCCCTCCCCCAGCTATTTTACCTCATGGAGCAGTTCTGCGCCAGCATCTCCCGTGTCCTACAATTGATACTAAAGCTCTACAGAGAGACCTTGAGAGTGTCCTTGTTCTGTTTCTTCTCTTTTTTTTTTTTTGCTTTTTGGAGGGCAGTTGGGGGTTAAGTGACTTGCCCAAGGTCACACACCTAGTTTTTGTGTTAAGTGTCTGAGGCTGGATTTGAACTCAGGTCCTCCTGACTCCAGGGCCTCCTGACTCCAGGGCCAGTGCTCTACTCACTGCGCCACCTAGCCGCGCCCCCCTTTCCCCCCTCCCCCCTCCTCCCCTCCCCCCCCCGCCCCGTTCTGCTTCTTCTGATCTCAGAGTATCTGCCTTATACAGTTCTCCATAAAATAGTCTCTTATGTAAATGTCTGTTTGGCATTTAGGTTACATGGCCAGCCCATTGGAGTTTTGCTCTCTTTAGTAGAGTTTGAATGCTTGACAGCTGAGCTCAAGAAAGGACCTCAGTGTCTGGTATCTTATCTTGCTAGGTGATCTTCAGAATCTTCCCAATACAATTGAAATGGAAGCAATTCCGTTTCCTGGCATGGTGCTGGTAGACTGTCCAGGTTTCACAAGCATACAAGTCAGCACAACAATTCTATAGACCTTCAGTTTGTTAAGTAGCCTAATACCTCTTCTCTCTCACACTTTCTTTCAGAGCCTGTCAAACACTGAATTAACTCTGGCAATGTGTGAGCATCAACCTCATCATCTATGCGGATATCTGTGGAAAGTATGCTGCCAATGTAAATGAACTTATCCACAGTATTCAAAATTTCTCCATTTGCTATAACCTATGGTTTCTCATAGGGATGGTAAGGTGCTGGCTGGTAGAGAACCTCTGTTTTCTTGGTGTTGATTGTCAGGCCAAAATTGGCACAAGTGGCAGAGAACTGATCCATATTCTGTTGTATCTCAGCTTCAGAGGCTGCATTGAGTGTGAAATCATGTTTGAACCTACTCTCTCTCCACTTCTGCTGACCTGACCAAGCCTTTGATACTGCCAGTCATGAGGACTTGTGGAAGATCATAGTGAAATTTGGTTGCCCAGAGAAGTTCATCAGTATTATATACTAATTTCATGATGGCATATTTACATGGGTTCTGGATGAAGGATGATTCTCTTATTCTTTCCCAATCACCAATGGAGTAAATAAGAGCGATGTGCTTGCTCCTGTGCTTTTAAGCATGATTTTTTCTGCAATGTTATCAGATACCTTCAACAAGGATGAAAACAACATCAAGATCAGCTACTGCACTGATGGCAAACTATTTAACTTAAAAAGGCTACAAGCCAAGACTAAAGTAGAGGGAGAGTTGGTATTTGACCTTTTTTTGCTTTGTTTTTTAAAACAATTATTATGTCGTCATATGAGAACTAGAAAAAGGTTATTATTTTAGACAAGAAATTATTAGTTGCCCTAACAAAGATTGATTTCAGTAGAATGACTGAGACTGAAGTCAATGAATAAGTAGTGAGGCAGTGGAGGTAGTGAATATAGACTACTCTTTCTAGAATTTGGTGGTCAAGGGAAGAAGAGAGATGTCAGAGGCAGGACTTTTATATAGGCCTTTCTGATTCCAAGGCCTGTACTCCATGTCTTCTCCATGACTGAAGTGGTAGAACTAAAATATAAAGTCAAAAGAGAGAATATAAAGAGAAGTAAAAGTACAGATTCTTGAGAAATACCAACATTAAAAGGTGAATAAGAAAATGAAAATCCAATGAAGCAAAAAGAAAAGTAGCTACTAGAAAGAATTCTAGGAAAGATAAGGTATCAAGTAGAAAGAATCAGTTAATTTTATCAGAAGCTTCAGAGAGATCAAAGATAATAAGGATTGAAAACAGATATTAGGTTTAGCCACTAGGAATTCAACAATGTCCTTTAAGAAAGCAGTTTCAGTAGAGTGGTGGAGTAGCAAGCAAAATACTGTTTAATAGAGTAAGCAGAGGTATGTGATATAGATAATTTTTTTTTAAGTTTAGTATTGAAGGCCTATTCTAGCTCCAACAATGGTCAACTGGTTCATCTTATAGATACAAGACACCACCAACAATGTACTTAACAAAAATCTCTAAGTGAAAGCTAACCTTTTTACTATACTTAAAGAATACTTTAACATCTAGATACTGGTTCAACAATCAATTGAACTTTGGAATGAATTCTGAGACATGGAAGACTCTTGAATAGAATGGTCCAGCATCTGAGCAAAGCAGAATTGCAGTAGTTCAAAAAAAACTATGCAAATGTAAAGACTAGATTCCAAATGTTCATATGAGCTATTTGTCCCCAGCCTATAGTAGAGTCTTCCAAGCTTATATTAGCCTAATCAGTCATAGTCAGACACACTGTACCTTGATCCCAACACAGTGATGCCATTTTGATCCTTGAGAACAAAGAACAACCAACCAATTGGTTCAACAGAGTTAAAAGCTAGGTCAGAAATTCTGGCAATGAACAAACTTAATGGCACCTTGCTTTCCCTACTCCCCTACCCCACCCCAATCACTGGTCACAAACTCCTTGGAAGTGAGGAAATCCATCACATTCAGAGATAGGATTTTTACAAAACAGGAGAAAGTTGGGAACCTATCTCTGGAGCTGTTATCCAACACAGTCTCCTCTCTCTCCCTTTCCCCTACACATACCCATTAATCCATTAAAAGCCTGGAGAGCTGTTGGAGTTCTCATATCAGCTTCCTGAGTATTCATTGAGGTGTAAAGAATATCCTTCAGTAATTCTCATTTGGACTTGGAGGTAGATGGTCTTCGACTCATACTCTCTCTCGTTCACTTGGACTACTGACATCCCTGGCTTTCTTCAAGTCCCACATAAAATCACATCTTTTACTAGAAGCCTTCCTCAATCCCTCTGACCTCTAGTATCTTTCCTCTATTAATTATTTGCTATTTATCTTATATTTAGTTTGATTTGTATAGATTTTTTTTTTTGCATTAGATTGTGAGCTCCTTGAGGGTAGGATCTGTTTTTTGTATCTCCAGTGTTTAGCACAGCGCCTGGCACAGAGTAGGAGATTAAAAAAAAATCAATGGATTGCTTGATCCTCACATGTCTCCCCCAAAATAAAATAATTAAGTAAAACTGAAGTGGGAGAGACGGCTTCCCTTACAGATCTACCAATGTGTAATTCTTTGTATATTTGGATGCATAGGCTGACAATAGTCAGGGTAATTATATCACTTCATATCATACCTTAGTTCACTAGCCCCTCAGCTTTCAAGGGTAATAAAGTATACAGCAAGAGTCTAAAATTGATGGCTGTGGAACCCTATCTAAACCCTTACAAATTTGAGAGTCTTTAACCTAAACAGAGGGATGAAGTGTCAACTCATCTCATTTATTTGACTTGACAATAGCTAGCAGTTTTTGTTTGTTCTGCTCCTACCAATCAGTTCCTTCTGCTTCCTGCAAGAAATCTCTCTCCTCTTGCTAGCTCCAGTGGAGTACTGGAAGAATTTCCATTATGTTCCAGTGTTGTAATATTTCTTCTGATCATAAAGAGCAGAAGGGATTAAGGAAGCTGGGATTAAAACCAAGAATCAGCTACCCAGCAAAATTGAGCATATTATTCCAGGGGAAAATATGGTCATTCAATGAGGTGGAGGACTTTCAAGCATTCCTGCTGAAAAAACAAGAACTGAACAGAAAATTTGACAACCAAACACAAAAAGCATGAGAAGGTAAACATGGGAAAGAAATCATAAGGAACTTATCAAATTTGAATTATTTACATGCCAATATGGAAAACT
>JAQQSW010001899.1:0-15390 GCA_028646575.1 Pseudocheirus occidentalis
AGGTGTCAGTTTCTTCAATATTTGGGGGGGTCTCCTTTAGCAAGTTGTTGACTTATTTTTCATGAGTTTCTTGCAATGCTCTCATTTATCTTCCCAATTTTTCCTCTACTTCTTTTACTTGATTTTCAAAATCCTTCTTGAGCTCCTCCATGGCCTGGGACCAATTCGTATTCTTCCTGGAAGTTTTTAATGCAGGAGTTTCGACTTTGTTGTATTCTTCTGGTTCTGTGTTTTCATCCTTTTTGTCCCCCCCCAAAATATTGTATAGTTTGATTTCACTTCCTCTGTTTACCCATCCTGCCAGCCAATTATTTTACTTTTGAGCTCTTTTACATGGAAGCCCTCTGCTTCCAGAGTGGAGAGTGCTGTGTCCCAAATTTCTGGGGTTTTGTGCAGCTGTTGTCAGAGCTTCTTCTAGGCACCTGCTTCAGAACTTCAAGGAAGACTGCATCTTCTCAGCCTCAACAAACACTGCCACTTCAATGCTCCTCACTCCACATCTGCCACCCAAGACAGTGACCCAGATACAAGCAAGGCAAAGCAAGAGAATCCTGCCTTTGCACCAGGAAAGAGATAACTATAATTGCCCTCCGGTCAGCCACTTGGTTCCCCCACCATGATTTGTGGGCCAGCAGCCTTAAAAGCAGCCTCAATGGAAGTAGCTGCAGCTACTGTCACCTTTGCCTGATCTGGTTTCAGGGGCCAGATTGTGCTTTCCTCTTGGCCTGTCCCAACAGAGTTCCCCCACTGACCTTTTCTTTTCTTTTTGTCATTAATGGATTGAGAATTCTGGGAACTGCCACAGCTGCCAGGGATTTGATCCCCTGAGGTTTGCTCTGCTGGTTTGGGTTGCTTGTCTGTGCTCATGCAGTCTATGCAGGATTGTGCTTCACTCCTAGCCTACATCAGTTTTCCAGCCTGTCCACAAATGGAGACATTTCAATCTGTCCTTTTGTAGGTTCCGTAGCTCTAAAATTTGTTTAGAATAATTTTTTACAGGTATTTAGGTAATTGGTGAGGAGTAAGTTCCTGCTTATTCCACCATCTTGTCTCCAACCTCTAGTCTAACCATCCTTGAGAGGAATTTGGAATTATGCCCAAAGTACTATAAATTTATGCATGCTCTTTGAACCAACAATAACACCGCTATGTCTGTATGCCAAAGATACCTAAGAAAAGGAAAAGCACTTATTTGTTTATATATACATATACATACACCAACACAGATATACATATATGTATCTGTGTGTTTACACAATACATGTATATATTCATAAACAATATGTATTTATGTGCATGTATGTGTGTATATATCTATATATGTATACACATGTGTGTGCATTTCAGCTCTTTGTGGTGGCAAATAATTGGAAATTGAGAGAATATACATAAACTGAGGAATAGTTGAAAAAGTTGTGGTATATGATTGTAATAGAATACTATTGTGCTGTAAGAAATGACAAGTGGGATGATTTCAGAAAGAAAAGTATAGGAAGACCTATATGAATCATAGAAAGTTGAGTCAGCAGAACAGAAGAATATTGTATGTAGTAATAGCAATATTGTAAGGATTATCAACTGTGAAAGACTTAGCTACTTTGAGTAAGAAAATGATCAACAAAAATTATAACTTTTGAATCATACTAATGAAAAATGCTATCCATCTCCATACAGAGAACTGAAAACATGGAAAGTGAAATATACACACACATGCACACACACAACATTTATGCATTTATGTGTGTGACTTATTTTTTGTTTTTTTGTTTATATTTTCTTTTGCAACATGGCTTATATGGAAATATAGTTTTCATGACTGTACATGTATAATTATTATTAAATTGCTTGGCTTCTCATGGAGGGATTTTTCAGGGGAGTAAGGCAATTGGTGACTTAAAATTTTAAGAAATGATATTTTCATGTAATTGGAAAATATTTAGCGAAATACATAAACATATTTTAAAAATAAAGTACCATAAATTATTTTTAAAACCCAACTAGTATACTATCATAGTTGAGTGTAATACTTGTATATTCTTCCCTCCAAATTTTTTGTGTGCCTCTGTTGGTATTCTAGGTCTCATGTTGAGTGGGAAGAGTTCTACATCTAGCATCAAAGGCCTGGATTTAAATCATGGTAGTGCCCATGGATGTGCTGGTACATGACTAACAACTGATTCTTTTTTAAAATGTAGGCACAGTTTTAATTTTAATACGCATTACTAACATTTTGCTATCATTTTACTAAATTTAGACAATTAGCAAAATAATAAAGTCATTCATCTGAAACATTTTCTAAATTCTAAGTTATAAAAGCTCATAATGAAAATTTTCATAATCATCTCTTCTGATCTGTTTCCAGCCAGCTCCAGTGTATCTTCATCTCTGTCTCTTATTACCTTTAAGACCTTCAGAACGACACACCACTTTGGCCTTCAGCTCCTTCTGTAAAAGTAAAGGGTTAGAAGAGATCATCTCTGCATTTCATTCCAGCTCTAGTTCTAGGATACTAGGAACTTAATCTATGGAATCCTACATCACAGACTAGTTTTTCTTAAAGATATACATCTTAGCCTGAAAAAAATGCATGTTACCCTGTTCTGTAGGGAGATGGATTTGATGAGTTATTTTCATGACTATGGGTTAAAGCCAAGTCAAGTATGTCTCTGTATCATCTTATCTCTTTTCAAAGAAAGTCAATCAACATCAATAGTACTTTACCTCCTAATCTTTTTCCTACCAAGTGGACTATATGCTTACATATATTTTCACATACCAACTGTATCAAGGGAGATATATTCTAAGTGAGAATTATTTGCATTTTATATAAATTCCAAAAAAAGCATTTCTCTTTTCTCCTAGTTGGGGCACTTTATAAGAAGGGACTGCATTTTCATAAGGTATGAAATTTCCTTAGTACTCACCATAATGTTATTTAAACAATAGTAAAAATAATAACTATCTCATATTTTCTCTAGTACCTTACAGTTATAAAAATGCTTAATTCGTGATAGCATGAATTTTGGTGCTTTGAAAAGAGCATTGAATCTGGAGTTAGACCTGTTACTGGTGGGTAGTTGGTCAAATTTTTTAATATTCCTTAGCATCAGTTTCCTCCTCTACAGAATGAGGTGGCACAAAACATGATCTCTGGAGGTCTTTCCATTTCTCAATTTATGACTCTATTATCCTGCTTACAGAATATTCACTATGGGGTTAGCACTTATTATTTGTTCTAAATGATATATAAGAGAATTACAAGTTTTGCTACATTCACAGAAAATAATTCCCATATCAAATGTTAGACTCATTGTTGACTTCCTGAGGTAAAATTTCCATTTATCCTATAATGTTCATTACTCTTCTGATAAGGACTAATGATAAACTAAAAGAAGACAGTGTTTAATCAAGTCCCAAATTTTTGCTATAGGCAATATATACAAAATAACATCAGAGAAGAAGATATATAATAAAGAAAAGAGCATGGACTCTGTACTCAGATTTAGATTCAGATTCCACATTTGATACTGCATATTTCTGTGCCTGAGGTCAAAGGTCTGCAAACTCTGCTCAAAGAACAAATTTCAGCCTGCAACCCATTTAAAACGTCCTTTGGATTTTGCCCATGGAGTTTCTGACCTCTGAGCTATCCCAAGTTATAACCTCCAAAAATCTCATTTTCTTCTTCTATATTCTATATGATGGGATTGGGATAGATGACTTCTGAGGTCTTGCCAGTTTTAGGTCTATGTTCATATCATCTTTTGCATTAGAGTAGTTAGTAAAACCTTCATAAAGCATGCCAGCATTTGAGGCCAGAATAAATGCATAAATTAAGAAGGATATAGTACATACAAGATTGCCACTAAGTGACTCATGAAAGGACAATTAGCAAATGAAGTAGATTTCTATTACTATAGCTAACTATTTCAGCGTTCCCCTGGAATTTCATTACTAAATTAAATTATATTTGCATTTCATAATGGTGTTACCATTTCATATGTCTCACCTTCAAAAGCAGTTCAATGGAACACTTCTGTGCTTTACTAATTTAAAAAAGAAAAGAAGAAATAGGGTTTGCTTGAGAAATGAAATGCACATAAAACAACAATTTACAAAATGATTACTTGTGGGCTTGGATATAAAGGAAAATACATATAATTGTAACTGGGGTAAGTTAAAGGTGTTGGGAATATGGAAAAATATTTGAGTATTTTTTTTGTTGCTGTTGATAAAATTTTTGATCAAAAGAGTAACAGCCAAAATATTATAGAATGCAGTAAAGTTTACAAAGGGATAAGAACTGGACCTGACATTTCACTGGCACAGAATTTCATGGGAGGAAAATCCCTCTACCAATGTAAGATAATAAAGTTCTCTGATATATATAACCTAACGGTGGTGCCTGGGGACACTGAAAGATGGGAAAGAATGAAGAATTCCCTTCCGTTTCCCAATTGTGTCAGAGCTCATCATTCAGCAGACTGGTGAATATAGAAATGGTCACAACAGTAACAAGTATTTTTACCTGAAATTCCAAAGCAACTAGCAGGGTTTTTCCCATTTGAATTATTGGAACAAGTGCTTCAGCTTTGCATTTTATTTAAGTGTAGACAGGTTAATAAGTTGTAGTGAACAGAGTAATTTGTAATTTGACAAGAAATGAGAGGGGGAAAAGTCATTTGGTTCAAATCAGTATGAAGTTTTTTTTTTTTAAATAAAATCTGCTGTCCAAGTGAAAAAGGCAACAGGTTTGGAAACAGGTGGGGTGAAGTCCTGCCTCTGATACATATTGCCTGTGTACTCTCACACATGCAAACGTGCACACAAACACACACATATGCACACTCACGTTTAATTTGCTGCTTTCCATTTTTTAAGCAAATCCCGATAATGGGAATATAAATATGAAATCCCTCAACTGTAAATTTGCCCATAACTTACACTTCTATAGAGTTTTTTTGAGACTTAGAAAGCTATACTCATATAGGAAGTAATTGTGAAGGTGTAAAGTTACAGACAGGTCTGCTGGACTAAAGGTCTAGCACTCTATCCAATATTCCATACATTCTCATACATTAATGTACTCATGAAGTAATGGAATGGTATTCTGCTAAATAGAAAATTCAACTTATTTTATAAATCAATATACAATATCATGAAGAAACTTATATTACAATAAACACATTTCTTACCATGTTTTTCATTTTCTCACATTTAACCTCACCTAATTCAGGCAAACAGGGTATATGTTACTATAATTATGAAAAGACAACCAAGTACACATTCAGCTTTGGCTCCTCAGAGAGGTGACAGACTAGTGATGCTCATTATACCACCTGCATCTAAAGGAAAAAGCAGTCACCAATTGTGATTGCTCAGAAGCAGAATCTCTGTAAGGGTAGAAGGACTGGAAGGCAACACTCAAAACTTCTTTACACCTGATTACACAAGACATTCAGTGGACACCCACGAAGGTTATTTACAAGGACTCACCAAAAGCACTCAGAATGCATATATTCCAAACCCCAATTTGTGGTATTTCATTGTTGGTTTATTCTTAGCTTCTGTTTGAAGCTTCTTCCCAAATTCAAAACAGAAGGCTATTATTAATTATTAATTAATTATTATTAATATTATTTAGCATAATCATCAAAAGGAACAAATTCACAGAATATATTGTAGTAAATACATTATAGCCAATATGATTAAGTTCCCAGAGTACATAGATCCCTGTGCAAGGCCTTAGGAAAGATACAGATCTTAGACAATGCCATCTCAGTTATCATAGGACCCCTAATAAATAGGCCTAAATCAGTAACATTTATATAATACTTGCAACTTTGTGGAGCATTTTGTGTATATTACCTCATTTGACTTTCACAATAAGCATATGATGTAGGTACTATTATTATATACATTTTACATGAAAAAAGTGTTAGAGAGTGTTTAAATGACTTCTTCATGGTCACACAGTCTGTGTATCAGAGATACTTTTAACCAGTTATCAAAGCTCTAAGGTTGGTACTCTACGGATGGATTATATCATTGTCTTCTTTAATATCAATAGTAGACATTTATATAGTAATCTCAGGTTTGTGAATTGATGTGTATGTGTGTGTGTGTGTGTGTGTGTGTGTGTTTGGGTGAGTGTGTGCTCTCCTTTGATCTTCAAAGCAACCTTCCTGAAATCAAAGCTGGCCTCAGACACTGATTAGCCATGTGATCTTTGGCAAGTGACTTACCTCCGTTTGCCTCATTTGTAAAATGAGCTAAAAAATGAAATGGGCAAACCACTTCAGTATCTTTGCCACGAAAACTCCAAATGGGATTGTGAAGCTTGAAAAATGACTTAAAAAAAGAAAAATAACAAAAAATTAAATGGCATACTAAACCATCTTTCTACGTGCATTCTACAGTACAGGACAAAACATCATAGCATAGCACTGATGGAATCCTAATAAAGCTGCCCCCAGCCCCGATAGTCTAACTTCATTATAGGCCTGGCCCTACTGAACAGCAGGCCCACTGTACCTACCTACCCTGCCCCCCACATCCTAACTTCTTCATATATGCCTCACTGATCACTAGAACAATAGGTGTGTCCCTGAACTCTTAGTTCCCACAGAAACAGCAGGTGTGTCTATATGATAGGAACCCAGCTACTACTCTACCTGGTCACTGCCCCCAGACCCATTCCCATAGAAACAGGTGTGTTTTTGTATACAATCACAATCACATCATCCATCTAGCCCAAGACAGGGCCACAAGAGCTAGCCAGTTGGAGGGCAGAATGACCAGAAGGTTTAACCATGGAAATATAGATGGGACCCCTCCTTCATTACCAAATCCCTTAAGAAACTCTTCCTGCCATTTTAATATTAATGATATTCCTCTATTCTATGTAAATTTCTGTTATGTAATAGCATCAATACCTTATAAAAATCCATCCTGCTTTCTCTAAAGTTGCTGGTTTGTCTTGGAACTAAGCCAGCTTCATGAGAGGCCTCAATCTCAATAAATGCCTATACTTGGATTAGAGGTGGTTGTAATGCCATGCACAAGCAGATTCTGAAAAGAATGCTACTGTGAACAGCTTTTAAGGTTTGGATCACACAGTATAGTGAACACTTCATTTATTCCATTTCAAATCAAGGCAAACATTCACAACAAATCATAATATAATATTCACAACATTACATCTTATCACAGAAAATCACAATATAATGTTCATAACAGCTTACCATTAGAATGGCCACACATTTTTTCACTACAGTGGCCACAATATTTAGAACAAGGAACAAAAGAATAATCATAATCATCATCATCATCATCATCATCTGGTTTCCCTAAGGGGGAAATCCTCCTCACTTAATCATTCAATCAATTCACAATACAATAATCAATCTTCTACTCATGGGACAATCTTAATTTAATCAATCACTCACCTAGCAATTAGTCACTAAGTATCATTAATCACAAGATGAAGTCATTAGAAAATAACATAAACCCTCCACCCCTCCTTGTCTGGCAAACTCATTCAGTATTCAAGGAGAGGCCTTTTCTTCATCTTGACTCAGGGTGGTCTCTCAGATTCCCTGGATCCCCTTCCACGGTCCCAGCTCTTACCTGAATTCACCAAACAGTCACTTGGATTCAGGGGAACACAGCTCCCAGGTCCTTGTCTAGTCCTCTGGGCAGTCCCTGGCACACACCAAATTTCACAGGGCCCAGCACATCTCAAACTCTTTACCAGTTCTGTTGCCAGGAACTCAAAGATTAGCCAAGCCAACAACCAACAAACGCTTATCCCAGTCATGCTTCTTTAGTCCTCCAGCAATTCAGCTGGCCCTAGTACCCAGGAGAAATCTTGGCCTTCCAGGAGGCCTTCTAGACAAGCCCTCTCAGCCTTCCAGGTGGCCTTCACCAGATTCTGGTCTCAAGAAAACTCCAACTTAATTCTCAGCCAGCTTCCAGATGCTGGGAGAGAATCTCTCTCTCTCTCTCTTCCTCTCTCTCTCTCTCTCTCTCTCTCTCTCTCTCTCTCTCTCTCTCTCTTCCTCTCTCTCTCTCTCTTTCTCTCTCTCTCTTTCTCACTCAAGAAACTCATTCTCAAGAAAACTCCAACTCAGTTCTTCACTCCAGCAGCCCAGCTCTCAGACGCTGGGACAATTCGGCTTCTTCCAACAGGAACCACCAGGAGGAAGATTCACAATTCTGTCCCTTTGTCTCTAGAACTCTTCTTATATACACACACTGGCTCCTGTTTCAGTCAACACCCTCCTGCCACGTCAGGACAGGAGAAGAGCTCATACCTTCCATACTTAGCCCTAAGTTACTAAATGCTAAGTATCTGCTAAACTGATTGCTGTTACAGTAGTCTGACTGTGAATTCTTTGAGACATTTCCTCCACAACACATTATGAAACCTTAACAGTTTTGGGGTGGGCAGCACCTCCACCTCAACAGTTTTTGGCATTCCTAGGTTTAAACTGCAATAGCATGGCATAATATATTATGCCATACCATATTATATATACTATCTTATGAGTAATGAAGTAATGATGCTAACCTTATATTACTATAGAATAATACATTGTACCATACTATGACATTCATGTATACTAATCTCTAGTTTACTCCATTACATTATACTATTCTATACTATGCTATGCTATGTATGAATATGTTTCTATGTGTGTGTATGTATACAGAGAGAGAAAAAAGGGAGAGGGAGAGAGACAGAGAGAGACAGAGACAGAGACAGAGACAGACAGAGAGAGAGAGACAGAGAGAAAGAGACAGAGAGAGAGAGAGAGAGCATAATAGAGTATAGCATACTGTACTGTAGTATATCATAGCAATGTATGTAAAGGGACATAGAACTTCCAGGAATATTCATTTGAATATTACTCTGTGTACTCTACCCAGATCAGCCTTCATCTAAGGTATTTTGTTAAGTTCTGAATGAAACTTTTTTAGGAAGATGATGGTGAAGGGGAGCACAACCAAGGCCATAGAGAAACCAAAGTCGGTTATATGAGAAATTGAAGCAACAGGTTTTTTTTGGTTGTTATTTTCAGAAGAGAAAGCTCAAGAGATACTATATAAAATTTCTCAATTACTAGGAGTTGTATGTGGAAGTGAGACTGTATTCATTTTTTGACTCCAAGAGAAAGAAACAAGACAATATTTTGAGGTGGTAAAGAGGCAACTCTAAGCCTGGTGTCATTGCAAGGATGTTGGTGTTTCAACACCACAATTATCAAACCTAAGTGTAAAAAAATGACCAGCCAGGTTATACATTTATGACTTGAGAATAAGTCCATTGAATGAATGATGAAGGAAGTAAAGCCAAAGCATAAAGAATGATGGGCCAAACTGTCACATGTCCTTTGTAAGTAAATTTAGAGTAGAGGACAGATATTTAAAGAGGCCTCCATGTCCTAAAGAGATATGAAATATTTGCATGGAGAAGGAGAAGCCAGCCAAGAGGAGGCAAGTAGGACAGGCTAGTGAAAACATGGTCAGAGGCAGCCTCTACAATTACAAGATCCCAAGACTCTGAAAGTGAGATCTTCAGGGAAGATTGAGCATGACAAAAGTTAGCTCTGAAATAACATTGTTGAAACTACTCTGGACTACACATCCTAAGGGCATAACTCTATGATTCTTTATTTTCCCCTTGAGTTCTCTCTTATGCTCCAGAAGTCTTTAAGTCTTTTCTTTCCAAAAATCTGTTTACCTTTACCATTCATTGTTTATACCTCTAGGTTGTTTCTATAAACAGTGCTGATCTGAAGACTTTACACACGGACATTCAACAATAAAGCAGCATTTGAAAGGTTCTTAGCAAGAAAACAATTATGAGGGAGAGAGAATTTAACTCCAATATGTTCCCTGCCCCCAGAAAGCAGTTAATGGCTTGCAGCTCTGAGTTTTAAAAAACACAGAATTACTCTACTAAGTCTTAGCCCAATATCTAGCAGGAGCCAGTTCTTCCCCACTCCAAAAAAAAATAAAATAAAAGCACCTGAGGGAGAGACCTAGGATGATCAACCACCAATTGCCCATCAAGGGAGGAAGCTGAGGTAATTTGAGATACAGCTCCCAGATAAGCTACAGTCAGAGAGAAAAGAGTAAAAACAACAATAGGGAAAATAAGGATGGAAAGACTGAAATTACCAGAATCTCAGGAGAAAAAAAATTCAAAGATCTTGTGCTTAAACAGATAAACAAACAAAGAAGACATTAACAGCAGAAGGAAATAATGCTTCCCAATTGAGCAAATCAGTTTACTCACCTATGAGTAAATAATGCAAAACAAAGGAAAATTATTCAAAACCAGATGAGGCAGAGGACCTTCATCTATTTTAAGAACAATGCGGAATTACAACATACTGTTCCTTTGGGGTTTAAAAGAAAAATGAGAATTGTGAGACCATATTTTTAGACTGGGAAGCAGAAATAATTGGCGTAATAGGAAAAAACACTTGAATCTACAGTGGCAAGGTCATCAAAGAAAAAAAAGACAATTGATTGAAATGTAAATACACAGACATGAAAGACAATGAAGAAGAGGAAAAGCAAAACCTTAGAGAAACATATGTTCTCAGATCAAGCAAAACATACAGATCTTGAAAACAGGATGTATAATGACAACCAAGTTTATAGCTCTTCTGCAAAAACAAGGCAGGTGAAAACAAACAACAAAACAAAACAAAAAAACTTATCAGAAGAAATTATGGAGAAAAATGCCTAAATTTTAGAAAATGGAAATCAAAATTCCAATTGTAAAGATCCATAGAGATATCTTCCAGAAAAAATAAAATAAAATAAAAGCTGTTAACTTCAAGACACAGTGGCAAATTTTAAAATTCCATTGAGGGGAAAAATATCCTACAAAAGACTAGGAGAAAGACATTCAAATACAATAGAAAAAAAAGTGGGGTGGCTAGGTGGCACAGTGAATAGAGCACCGGAGTCAGGAGGATGTGAGTTCAAATCCAGCCTCAGACACTTAACTAGCCATGCGACCTTGGGCAAGTTACTTAACCCTAATTGCCCATCCTTCCTCCCTCCAAAAAGCAAATAAATAAAAATTAAAAAGAGCAAAAAATGTAAATAACAGATTATTCTTTGCTGACCAAAAAATGCAGGAATTTTCTCCTAGAGGAATGGAATGTGCTCTAAAAAGCAATGCAATTCAGGATGCAGTCCAAGGTAACCCAGTCTGTAAATCTGAGCTTAAATACACACACACACACACACACACACACACACACACGGACATTCAATAATAAAGCAGCATTTGAAAGGTTCTTAGCAAGAAAACAAGAAGGGAAAATATTATTTGCTTTTCCAACACGCCAGACAACAGAAAGAAAAGAAGGCTGAATGAAGGCAAGGAACAAGTAACAGACCGACAGCAGAGAGAGATCTTTAAGGTAATTCTGTTTAAATGCATACAAAGATGAAGGTCAAGAAGGCAGAAGTCAAGCGCTGTTACAGTAGAGATCAACAAGGGAGACTGAAAAGGTAAAGGAAAAGGGTCAGGCTTTTCTTTTGGTTGAAGGAAGGAGTGCCACTGATAATGGGGGAAGAGAGATGTTTTGTAAAGGTGGATGGGGAACTTGTGCTGGTTGCCTGTGGTGATTTGGTGCTTGAAGAGAGCACTCATCCTGCCTTGGGGCGGTGGTGGTGGTGGCCAGTTGCAAGTCCTGGGGACAATTGACAACTGGGGGAGTGGAAAGGCCTCAAAATGACACTGACTACTGTATAGAAAAAATAAATTCCCATCATTAACTGTCTTTAAGCAGAGTTTGGGTAAAAACCGTTAGATGTCATAGAGGGCATTCCTGTATCTTTTTTTTATTTGTGTGGGGTTAGGTTGGTTGGATAATTCTTTCCAAAGCTGATATTTAGAGGTTGTAAAAATCACAAGATCAGT
This sequence comes from Pseudocheirus occidentalis, assembly GCA_028646575.1. Classification (NCBI taxonomy): domain Eukaryota; kingdom Metazoa; phylum Chordata; class Mammalia; order Diprotodontia; family Pseudocheiridae; genus Pseudocheirus; species Pseudocheirus occidentalis. The sequence continues at coordinate 11,951 of JAQQSW010001899.1, forward strand.
GTTAATAGGCGACATAAGATCTCAAAAGATTACAGAATTTACTTTTATTTCTGCCTCTCATCTTGATGAGATCATTAGGTGATAAAATTCAAAACTGGAAAGAACAAAGGCGATCATATACCACATACCATGAGGTATATGAACCTATTTTTAAAACGTATTTTAATAATTGTATTTCAGTGTAATTGATTTCCTTTTAATATCATAGATTTTATTTATTCATTTTAAAAAAACATTATTCTGAGAAGGGTTCCATAGGCTCACCTAGACTGTCAAAGAAATTCATGATGTGAAAAGGGGAAAAAAACCCTTGATCTGATAACACTCCCTCACTTTAAAGAGTGTTTTCAAAATGTCTTATTGCAGTTTTAAGATATTAAATTTTTAAAAATGTAATAAGAATATTGGGAAATACTAACAACAATAATAATCTATTCTTATATAGTACTTACCGTGTGCCAATGTGTTTACTATATGTACATTTTAACAGGCTAAATGTATTAAAATTATTATCTCCTTTGTTCCTCATAACAATCTTGGGAAGTAGGTGCTACCATTATCCCTAATTGACTGATGAGAGAACTGAGGAAGACACAAGTAAAATGACCTGTTCAGGGTCACACAAATAGTGAGTACCTGAGGCTGGATTTTAACTCAGATCTTCCTGAATCCAGGTCTGTCACTCTTTCCACTGTGCCAATTCCATTTGATCCTCACAACAACCCTGACAGGTAGATGCTATTACTATTATTCTATTTTTTACCAATGAGAAAACTGTGGTAAACAGTGGCTGATTACTTTCCCATGATCACACAGCTGTTAAGTGTCTGAGGCTGGATTTTAACTCAGTTCTTCCTGACTCCAGGACTGACACTAGAACTACTTCACTCCCTTGGTCATAGTTTTATATATTATTATTTCTACTTCCACTTCTGTGTGAGGAGAAGCAGTGTGGTACAGTAGAGAAAGATCTGACTTTGGATTCAAATAATTTTGATTAACACCCTAGTTCTGGTATCTTTTTCTATGTTCTCTTGGGTATGTTACACTCTCTCTGCGGTTCATTTTTCTTATCTATAAAGTCAAGGAGTTAAGCAGGCGAGTGATGGGTCACTTTTAACTCTATCTGTGTGAGACTTGACCAGAATGTATGCTCTCAAGATCAAACACACACATACATACCTCTAGGTTGATATACTTGAGTCTATGTATCTATATATGGATAAAGTTATATAAGTGATATATGTATGTGTGTGTGTATATATATACATATGTCTTTGTATGTGTATATGTGTGAGTATGTGCATATACACATATACACACTCACACATATATATATATATGTTTGCATGCATGTGTATCTATCTTCACAATTTCTAAGAAGTATGTGTACAAATTTATCTACATACAGTTTGTAGTTTTTTTGGTATGTATTGTATGCATGTAGGGATGAGTATATACATACACAAATACATTTACATATAATGTACATCTATGATATATACACACATATAATATGTATCTGGATATGCATGTGAATATGTTTCACACAAACATGTATGTATATATCTATACATATGCAATCACAGATATATAGTTTGGGTGGGCATGGGTATTTTTATATATGCATATATTTACCTGCACACACACATACACACACGTATTTATGTACTACAGATGCACATGTGTATACAGTTCTATACACATATTGATATACACACAATGTTACTTATAATAGAACTTATTTACCTCAATCTAATTAATACTTTTTTCCTTCATGTAATTAATTTTTCTTTTAAAAATATTGTGTGTAAAACATACACTTTTTATAGCTGAAGATCCCCTTAGAGATCATTTAGTTCAACAACCTTATTTTACACATGAAAAAGCTAGATAAATATTTGCAAATTAAATCTTCCTTTAGGGACGTATTATGGTTTAGTGTTTACAGTTTTTTGTTGGAGTCAGTAGACTTCTGTCCTATGTGTAACTTTTTTTTGGAGGGGGAAAGCAGGAGAGTTGGGGTTAAGTGACTTGCCCAAGAACATACAGCTAGTAAGTATTAAAGGTCTGAGGCTGGATTTGAACTCAGGTCCTCCTGACTCCAGGGCTGGTGCTCTATTCACTGTGCCATCTAGCTGCCCCCATATATGTAAACAAACATGTATGTTTAAAAGGAACAACCTCTTACTTTAGGTCTGAAATGAAATGAAGAACTCAAGTCATTGAAGAAGGGAGATTTCCTTTTTTCAGATACAGCAAGAATGTACCAGAAGGATATAGTGCCCCTTAACTTCTCTAGGGTTGGATCATTGTCTCTCTCTGGAAATACATCAGATCCATATGTCACTTGAGATATGTCAACCCAAGGGATCTTAGGCAACCACTACATTTTATAGGAATGGACTACAGGAGACTTAAACTTTTTAAGACCTCAAGCCAAGAGGCTACAACAAAGAATCTAGGACCAATCAAGCGACATAGGAAGAGGAACTTATGAATTCTGAAACTGGGGAAAGTCAAAAAGTCTTTGCCACTGCAAAATGAGTTGCTATAAATGTTTTTGTACATATATGTCTTCTTTGTTTTTTTTAACTGTCTTTGGTATGTGGATATAGTAGTGATATTGCTGGGACAAATTGTGTGTCTTTTTATATTGTATGTATTTTTGTTATACTGTATTTTATATTAAGAGAATGATGGTCCTATTACAACCTCAGGTTGAATTTTCACTGCTGTATCTTGAAAGCTTTGCCTATAGAAGTGATTTTATAAATCCACTAATACACCTATGAAACTAGTTCAACCCCTTGTCACTTCTTGTCAGGAGTATTCCAATATTCATAACTTATCTCCCTATCTACAACTTCAGCCTTTTCTTACACAATCTTCAAACATCAATTAATGATATTTCTAACACCCAGATGTAAACATTCCATTCCCTTACATAGTAATCTTCAATGACTCCCTTTAGGCTTTAGAATAAAATAACATTAAAAAAATCCTCAGGGGGGGTGGAGCCAAGATGGCAGCATAGAAGCAATAGTGTCCCACAGCTTCCACGCAGCCACCCTAAAAACCCATAAAAATATGACGGTGGACAAATTCTAGGACTCTCAAATTCAAAAAATACAGAAAACACATCTCTCCCGGAAGACAGCTCAGCAGCAGGGGATCATCGCAGCAGGACTCGAGCTGAGGCCGGCCCAGCTTGAAACCTAAACCACAGCCAGGCCCTAGTGTGGTAGGAAGGAGCCAAGCCAAGCCACAGCAAGTCTACAAGAGAGAAGAGCTACAGCCTCCAGCAACTCAACATCTACCAAGGTGTGAAAAATAGGGATTAAAGAAAGGTGTGAAAAATAGAGATTAGAGAAAGGCAGCTGGCAGGAGAGGCTCATCCCAGGCCAGGAGCTGAGACCAGCCCAGCCTGAAACTGCCAT
>JAQQSW010001900.1:0-15389 GCA_028646575.1 Pseudocheirus occidentalis
CGGTGTATCCACTATGAAAATGTCCTGTATAGTCACACATCCATAGCCTGTATGGAACTGAGTGTCCTTCCAGTGGGGGTGGGTGACAAGGGAGGAATCAAAAGAATCTAGAATTTAAAGTTCTGCAATACCTGCAAATGGGAATTAAGATATACGAGGGCTGGGATAGGGAGACCCTCCCTGCCCTACCAGAAAATAAGAGAGCAGAGCAGGGGAGGGGCTTTACAGTGGGATTGCTGTCTTGGGGTTAGGGCAGGGGCAATATGGGGAGAAAATGTGTAATTCAAAAATGTAATGAAAATGAATAATGTAAACAAGAAAACAAATAAAAACTAAATTTAATTTAAAAAAAAGATATACAATATGCTATGGCTGGATTTTAAGAAGGTATTTGACACAATTTCTCATGATAGCTTTGGGGACAACATGGAGACAAGTTATGGGCTGGATGATGTATAATTAAATAGATTCATAACTGGGGGAATAACGAGACCCAGAGAGTTGCAATTGATGTATTGGTGTCAATCTGGATAGATTTGTCCGCTGCAATGATCCAGGAATCTCCCTAACACTATTCCTATACCCAAATGAAATTTTGATTCTAAAACCATCCAATAATAATGTCAATAATAGTATCCCTCTCCATTAGTGTAATAAGGATGATAATAATGGTGTCTAACACAGGATTGCTGTGAGGACCAAATGAGATAATATTTATATACATACATACATACATACATACATACCTATATATATATATACACACACATATGGTGCTATGCAAATGCTAAAGCACTATCATGCTTTATAGTCTTATATAGTGCTAAATAGTGTTATATAAATAGCACTGCATAAATATAATAATAATCTACTTGGATATTTTTATCAGTGACATGGATGTGAATGAGCATATGAGTGAGCTCCTATCAGGGAGCAAAAATGGCATACTTATCCAATTTGCAGATGACAGCAAAGAGGGATAACTGATATGGATGACAGAATGGGAACTCGAAGATCTTGACAAACTAGACTTTAATATGAAATAATTAACAGAGATAAAAGTAGGATCCTACACTTAGAATTAGAAGATCAAATACACAAATTTTGCTTTGGGGAGATGGGGCAATACATGTTGTATCAGCAACACCCTAGCATACATAGGGTGGCAGCTAGCACAGGTTCTTAGATCTGCTTTACTAAAGGAAAGCAACTCAAAATGAGTTAACAATCTTTCTTTAATCAAACATATATCATTTACCTAGTTCAGGAGAAAAAGTCAGCACCCTGAACTTCAGAGAATACAAACAGAAGCTACAAGCACAAGTTACAAGCAGACCAAGAAACAGATCAGCAGATGGGCTTCCAACCATCTGACCATCACATCCATTATCTATTCAAGTTACCAGAGAGGGAAACACCAACATCTGGGTTTTTCAAAGCCGGGGGGGCTCAATGGCTTCCCAGAGTCTCATCAGGGCCAAATCACACAATTCTTCTCAAAGTGAGCCCCAAAGGAAACCTCACATCAGGGCGTGTATATATAGGCTTCTCCAGGGTCAGAGAATGTCACAGCTCTCTTGACCCACTGTCCAATTACAAAGTAACAAGGTGTGGTCATTCCCAAAAAACAAGCCTCCCAATACAGGCTCCATGTGACCACATTCAGCCTATTAGGGGGCAGAGTACACTTTCAAATCAGGGAACATTCTTGGAGCCATTCAAGCCACCTAAGCAAAGGGACTAGGGTCAGGAAAGAGCTTCAGATTCCCATTACACATGTGAAAAAGTCCTGGGAATTTTTGTGTACTAGCTTAACACACATCAACCTGGCAGCCAAATATGGTAGGTGATCCTCCTGAGTTGTACCACAGAAACATACTGTCCAGATGAGGGAAGTGTTCTTACTAGACCACATGTGGAGTGTCATATTCAGTTCTGGGTATCTATATTTTTAAAAGAATGTTGGTGAGCTGAAAAGCAGCCAGAAGTAAACCAAGGATGGTAAGAGGACTGAAAATTGTGCCATATGAAGATTATTTGAAGAAAATTAGTATATTTAGTCTAGAGAAGAGAAATTTTGGGGAAAGGGATATGATTTTCATCATCAGCATTTGAAGGATTGTTCTTTTGGGCCTCATTAGGCAAAATGTGGAACAGGAGAATTTGCAGAGAGGGATTTTGGCTTGACATCAGGAAAATCTTTCTAGTCATCAAAGATTTCCCAAGGGGGAATGGTCTCACTTGGGAGCTAGTGAGTTCCCAATCACTGAAACTTTCAAGTGAAGATTAAATGATCTCTTGCCAAAGATACTGTAGAGAGAATTCCTGTTCAACAAACCAAAAAACCCCCAACAAAACAAAACAGAAAAACAAACTGTTATTAAGTACAGCATCGTGCCAGACTTGGGATACAAACACAAAAATATAATCCTCATCCTCAGAAAGCTTATGTTCTTCCGACAGGATATGTGTTCAATTAATAAGCATATATGAGTCTACTATGTGGCAGGTACTTTGCTAGGTATAGAATATGAAAAAGTAAATTCAAGATACATACAAAATAATAGAAAGTAATTGGGGAGAGAGGATATGCACAATGGAAGAAGTAGGAATGACCTCTTATAGAAGGTGGCACTTGAGTCTTGAAGGGAGTTAGGGAGGACAAAAGGCAGGAGGAAGAGGAAGAGCTTTCAACATGAAAGGATTATGTGTTACAATTTTTGCAAGTTGTATTTTGTCTACACAAAGACAAAAGCATCACTATACTAATGTGGAAAGAATCCAGTAATCCACAGGAAGAGTTAAAAAAACCCAGAAAAAGAGAAATTACAGAAGTAGAAGACAGCCATGTCACTTATAGAGGTACAGCAAGTAGGCATGTTTAGCTATAGTGAGACAAAGAAGATAACACGATCAGGTATTACTTGAACCAGATGACTTCTGAGGTCCCTTCTACCTCTTGTGATTCTATGGCTTTGTAGTTGGGTTGAGGAGCCAGGACCCTTTTATACACATACACACACATTCACCCCATTGGGGAAGCAAAGGGATAGAACTCAGAATCAAGCTTTGATAAACTTAATGTAAAACAGGAAGTGAAATTAACCACATGATAAAATGTTTAATCAGTAAGATCATTCAGTTACTATGGAATAAAATGAATGATCTTGCTGTGAGCAGCTTATATAGTTGTGGCTTGACTAGTAGGAAATAACAGATTATATACTTTAAAATAATTAATTAATTTATTTACTTTTAGTTTATAGCACTCAGTTCCACAAGCTTTTTGAGTTCCAAATTTTCCCCTCCTCCCTTTCTTCCCCCCACCATGGCAGCATGCAATCAGATGTAGGTTCTGCAAATACCTTCACATTAAACATTAGTCAAGTTTTAAAGAAGGATTATAACCAATAGAATGAATGAGAAAGAAGGAACAGAGCAAAACAAAAAAGATAACAAGTAGTTTGTTTCAATCTGCATTCAGACTCCGTAAATCTTTCTCTCGATGTGGATAGCTCTTTCCATCCCGAATCTTTTGGAGCTGTCTTATAGCCTTGCATGGTTGAGAGAAGCCCAGTCTTATGAAAGTTAGTCATCACAGATGTGCTGTGTCTGTGATTGTGTACAATGTTCTCCTGGTTCTGCTCTTCTCACTCAGAATCAATTTATATATGTCTCTCCAGGTTATTACAAAGTCTATCTGCTCCTCATTTCTTACAGCACAATATTATTCCATTACATTCGTATGCCACAACTTGTTTAGCCATTCCCCTATTGATGGGCATTCCCTTGATCTCCAATTCTTTGTCACCGCAAAAAGAGCTGCTATAAATATTTTTGTACATAGGGGTCCTTGATGTGGGCTGCTCAATGTCCAGCACTAAGCATGATCAGAGATGTGAATAAGAAATGACCAGATCATGTGGGTAGTTCAAGGAAGAACCATGAACTACACTTTGATTCTTTGAACAAGGCTTTTATAGAACAAGCAGACAAAGATTCAAGTATTCAATATGCTTAGTTTGTCACATCCTGGAATATTATTGTCATTATCATAGTCATATCATTATAATAGTCTGTCACATCCTGAAAGTAGCTCAGATAAGATCAGCCTTTGTTATCAAGGCACCAGGAAGTCATGGGAAAAGTCAGTTAACTCTTATCAAAATGTATTCACATACAAAGGATGCTTCTTGAGTGCAGGCTTCAAGGCCACAGGGTCAAAGCCTTGGTGATCAAGAAACTGATAGACATCTACATAAAAACTAACCCCCAAGAATCAAGTACTTTGGCTTATAACAGGTCCTTTTCCCACTTGTATGATCTCTTTGGGATACATTCCTAGAAGTGGTATTGCTGGGTCAAAGGGTATGCATGTTTTATAGCCCTTTGGGCATATTTCCAAATTGCTCTCCAGAATGGTCGGATCAATTTACAACTCCACAAACAATGCATTAGTGTTCTAATTTTCCCTCATTCTCACCAGCATTTATCATTTTCCTCTTTTGTCATGTTAGCTAATCTGGTCGGTGAGATGTTTTGATTTTCATTTCTCTAATCAATAGTAATTTAGAGCATTTTTTAACATAATTATCTATATCTCTTTGATTTCTTCCTCTGAAAACTGCCTGTACATATCAAGTAGTTTTTTACTTGATTCTCTAGGATTCTCTAGATATATCATCATATCATCTGCAAAGAGTGATAGCTTAGTCTCTTCTTTGCCTAATCGAATTCCTTCAATTTCTTTTTCATCTTTTATTGCTACAGCTAACATTTCTGTTACCAAATTGAATAACAGGGGTAACAGTGGACATCCTTGTTTCACCCCCAATCTTAGTAGAAATGCTTCTAGCTTATCCCCATTACATATAATACTTGCTAATGGGTATAGATAGATGCTACTTATTCTTTTAGGTAAAATTCCATTTATTCCTATGCTTTCTAGGGTTAATATGAATGGATGTTATATTTTGTCAAAAGCTTTTTCTGCAGCTGAGATAATCATATGGTTTCTTCTAGTTTTGTTGTTGATATGATTGATTATATTGATAGTTTTCCTAATATTGAACCAGCCTTGCATTCCTGGAATTCTACCTGATCAAAATGTATTAGTCTCATGATAAGTTGCTGTAATCTTTTTGCTAACATTTTATTTAAAAATTTTGCATTTTTATTCATGAGGAAATTTGGTCTGTAATTTTCTTTCTTTGATTTTTCCTGATTTAGGTATCAGTACCATATTTGTATTATAAAAAGAATTTGGTAGTACTCCTTCTCCAATTTTCCCATAGTCTATAAAGTATTGGAATTAATTGTTCTTTAAATGTTTGATAGAATTCACTTGTAAATATCCATCTAGTCCTGGAGATTTTTTCCTAGGGAGTTCATTGATGGCTTATCCTTTTCAGAGATAAGTGTTAAATATTTTACTTACTCTTCAGTTAATCTGGGCAACTTATGTTTTTTTAAATATTCATCCATTTCACTGATTGTCAAATTTATGGGCATACAGTTGAGCAAAATAGCTTCTAATTATCATTTTAATTTCCTCTTCATTACTTTTTCCTTTTTTCTATTTCTTTTTTTGCTTTTTGGAGGGGGGAATGCAGGGCAATTGGGGTTAAGTGACTTGCCCAAGGTTACATGGCTAGTAAGTGTTAAGTGTCTGAGGCCACATTTGAACTCAGGTTCTCCTGACTCCAAGACCAGTGCTCTATTCAGTGTGCCACCTTGCTGACCCTGTGTCCATGTGTGTGTGTGTATTTTTAAAGATATTTGATCCTTAATGGATATCTCTCAGTTCTCTCAGTGCCCAAAAATATTTTGCTAAGGAGACACATTCTCCTAAATTCTTTTCCCAAGGCCACAAGAATTTTTTAGTTTTTTCTTAGCTAAGAATTGATAAGGCTCAGAAGTTTAAAAATTCCCATTCAGGGAGGGAGGGGGGTCTTTCAATTACTCTTTATTGTGTATTTCTGTAATCTACCTTCATTATTACATCAATCCTTTGCCTCAGGAAGAACCTGTAACAAATATTCCTTTCCTGTTGAATAATCATATATTAAGACTTCTTATTTAGTTGAGTTTAATAAAATACTAGCTCATCACCAAACTGATGGTATGCTGAAGATTAGGGCAAGGTTTGGTTTCCAGTTGATCGAAAACTCTTCTGTTTAGCACAGCCTAAACACGGCTGAACCCATGAGATATGTGCTTTATTTTGGTCTGCATACACCCATGCTAATGTACATAATTATGTATACATACATGCAATGGAGTATGCCAAAATAAGGTGGGGTTGTCTGGCAGGCCACAGATGTTGGACAACCCTTTATGCCCAGTGACATAAGGAGAGAAACCTCCCCCACCTTCCCCATCACATTCTTCATTTAATGTTATCAAGTGTACTCTGTCAGACAAGAGGCAAAGGTTCCCCAAGATTCTGACAAGTTTCTTTTTCTGAAACCAACTCAGCTCTAGAAGGGAGTAAGCCTGAATTAAATTTAGTGCACTGCAGTTCCCCTGGCCATTTTTTCCCCCATAACACTACAAGTTTAAATTTGTTTCAATGCATTAACCCACATCTTCCCCAACGAACCTAGATCTGAATCTCAGTCTCCCTTTTTATATCTCCCCATTGGGAGACAGTTATTCTTCCATTCAACTTCCATCAGCTAACCCATCCTGGGTATTGCTATCACCCCTCTCTTCATTCATCTCTTCTTTAAGAGCCATGATTTCTAAGGTGTTAATACTGGTCTTTGACATAGATCCTAGTTCTACCTACAGTATTAGTGCCACCTTCATTTGGGCTGTTACCAAATATATTTCTTGTCCTTCTGCTTTCAGCACTACTGCTCTGGAAACTTGAGTTTCTAATTTAGCTTTTTCTAGTTCACTGAAAATCCCTTCTAGTAGCAACCATCAGACACTCTCAAGTCCATCTCAAGTCTCCTCTCCCTCTCACTGCTGTATCAGGAACAGTGGGACATCCCACTTTATCTCACTTATAGCCTTTTTTTCTTTTTACTGTCAGTTGGATCAGTAGGTGTTGTGGGTACCATTGGGCTACCCCCAAAGATGAGAAAAGGAGAGAGAAAATCCTCATTCCTCTTTTTCTTCAACCAAGAAACCATTCCCATCCTTGAGCTAACTATTCCAATCATTTTATGAAGCTGAGGAAGCTATCCTAAACTTAGGTATCAGAATGGCATACATGGCTAACCCAGCACAAGCAAGGGTATGAGAGTAGGTTTCCTTAACTTATAAAGATAGCTGTTGAACACAAAAAGCAAGGATATGTGTCATTGTCCTGCCTGGTTTGTGCTGACCTCCCCTATCTTCCTTATTCTAATGGAGCAGGGTGGCCCAGTGTGGGAAAACCAAAATAGGTCTGAGTGGTCCTATGTCTCCCTCATGGGGTGTTTTCATGTGTTTGTAAGACTGCTGGCATCATGTCACTGGGGCAAAGCCTTGTCACACCTGGAACAGTGTAGCCTGAAACCATATCCATTTTGAGGACTCTCCCTCAAAATTCTATTGGTTCCCCAAGGCCTGCCTCCTTCCTTGTAATATATAGTATACAAATCTGCATCCCAGAGAGCTTACAACTTTTTTTTAAATAACATCATTTTTCATCACTTTGGTGCTACTATACAAAACCGTCTTAACAATTTGGTTAAACTTATCTTTGAATTGTATTTTTGTTTTTGAGACTGGGTCTGCCTATCTCTTCCAGACTATTAAGTGCAATGGTCATCTGCATAGAAGCTGACCCCCTCTTTCTTTTCTGAACTCTCTTTAGACATCCTGTCCCTTTTTTCCCCAGGGCTCCCCATATTGGTTCTGGAATTAGTATGGACACTCAATTCACTTTTGGCTCTACTGAAGCTCAGAACTCAGAGCTCAAGTGATCACCAGTCTCAGCCTCCTTTAGTGGCAAGGATTATAGGTATGCAGCCATGACATCCAGGTAATTAATCCATTTCTTATACTTTCTTACCTATTGAAAGTTATATGTCTTGGGGTGGCTAGGTGGCTTAATGAATAGAGCACCATCCCTGGAGTCAGGAAGACCGAGTTCAAATCTGGCCTCAGACACTTTATACTTATTAGCCGTGTGATCTTGGGCAAGTCACTTAACTCTAATTGCCCTGCCTTTCCCTCTCCAAAAAATAAAAAAAAGTTAAGATTCTTTTTTCTACAGAAATGTGGAACATTGACATCACATTATCATCTTTAGTAATCAAAGTGTGCATACTGTATCAGACCATGTGACACTAAAGAAATTGCTTTCAGTCACAGTTCATATTCTCAAACTGATAGGGCTATTTCATAATTAAGAGAGAACAATCTCAAAGCACTCTCAGTGTACTCACTTCCCATCCACATATAGGTGATGTCTGTCAGAGAGCCAGTGATAAATAAGGGCACATTAGCTAAAGTAAAAGCAACTTATTTGACCTTAGGTATTGCTTTCTTACATGGAGGATATATGGACCCTACAGACTCAGAAAGTCAAACACTTTTCAACACTGAGCATACAAAAGAATAATTGACAGTGTTATTGGTAACTAGCCTGGAGGGAAAGATTCCCAGAGGGCAACATTTTAATTAAGATCATAGAGCTAGTCATTGTAAAAACCAAAAATCGATATTCCTGAAGCATTCTCTTTCCTCAGTCAGACAAAAAAAAGGAACAAGGAGGGAAGAAATCCTTGGTTCATCCTTCTTCAACAACGGTCCAACGTTTCTATATTAAAAAAAAAATCATATGCAACAAGCTTCATCATTTTGTTACTGATTTTCCCTTCTTCAACTCAGAATTAGTTCTTTATTAAGTTTTAAGATAGCATTCTATTACCATCTAGAACATGCTGAGGATGATTAATACAGTCCACTTTTATTTCTTGAAAAAAGATTGTACACATTCCCATGGAGTTCTTATAAGCCTCCTCAGATGGTATGTTGTGCACCAAGATGTCTAAGAAAAGCATACTGTAGCTGATGGAGGTATTTATCTAGCCTTGATATTACAGTTTTCATGACTGAAATATTTCTCAGTTCTCCTTAAGTGCTGATAAAGAAAAAAAACCCCAACTATTTCTGATGCATGCCATCACGTCTTATGAGTTGGATTACTGAATTAATTTTTAAAAAATGTATTAAGTGCTTAATTTACTATGTGCCAGGAATTCCCAGCACTGGGAATATAAAAACAAGCAAGCAAGATATTCCCTGCTCTCTTGAAGCTTACAGTTTAACAGAGGATGACAGTACCTTAAAGGGAGCTAGAACTGGAGGAAAGGGTGGTTGGGGTACTTGATGGCATCAAGGTTTGGTAGAAATGTCTGTTTAGGGACATGGCAGCCTGGTTCTGGGTAAGGTAAGGTAAAAATTTACCTAACAGATTCAGGATCTTGGCGGGGGAGAGGCATAGTTCTGAAGGTATGACCAGGTATGACCATAGTTCTGAAGTATGACCAGAGAGTAGGCAGCATGGTTTAGAACTGGTGAGAAGTGGAATGGTAGCCTGGTTCCATGTAAGGCACAGGGAAAGCTTACCAAATTTGAGCCTAGGGTCTCAGGGCTAGACGGGCAAGGCTAGCACTCCACACGAGTCCAGACACATATTCACCTAGTAACTGGCAAAGATTGTTTCTCACATTTCCCTTAAGCAATTCTTCTCAGAATTGACCAGGTACAAATCAGTAATAAATTTCCATTCAATAATGTGGATTATATATTTAAATGAGATTCAGGTCCTCCTGATTCCAGAGTCAGTACTCTGTTCACTGTGCCACCTAGCCACCCCATATATTTAAATTAGATTATATATTTAAATTTTATTTTAAATTTTAATTTAAATTTTAAAATAAAATTTTTTAATTTTAATTTTAAATTTTACTTCAGTTTCATATTATAGCTAGTAGTGTGCTTAACCATTATCTGTCACAAAACATTTTTTTTCTTGCATCTTACCCTGTACCTATGTATTTTTCAATTTTTTGAAAATTTATCTGCTTGAAATCCCTCCCCCCCCCACGTTCAATTAGTAGGGGAAGAATATGTTGTTAATTACTATATGCTAATAACATTACATAATAATATGTAATATATAGCATATATATATAAAAAAAATACAACTAGCACCTTTCCCCACTTATATCCTGTTGCTAGCAATTACCTCCTCTTTTTTGCTTCTTTTTAAAATGATAATTTATTTTCTTTTCCACCCACTTCCTAACTCTAGTACCACCCCTGCCCCTACCCCCCAATGAAGAAAAACAAAACCCTTGCAACGAATATGCATAGTCAAATAATACAATTCCTACACTGGCCATGACCCAAAATTCCTCATTCTGAGTCTTACATCTATTTCAGGAAGTTACTACTATGCTTCATCATCAGTGGTCTGGAGCCAAGGTATGCCAGGCTTTCAAAGATGTCTTTTTAAATATTTTTTTGCTTTTTGGAGGGGCAGTTGGGGTTAAGTGACTTGCCCAGGGTCACCCAGCTAGTAAACGTTAAGTGCCTGAGGCCAGATTTGAACTCAGGTCCTCCTGACTCTAGGGCCCGTGCTCTATTCACTGCACCACCTAGCCACCCCTCAAAGATCTCTTTACGATGTTGTTGTTGTTGTTGTTGGAGAAATTATTCTCCAGATCTTGCTCACTTCACTTTGCATCAGTTCTTAGGAGTCTTTGGTTTTTCAGAAACCTTCTCTTTCATCATTTCTCATGGTGAAATAGAATTCCATTATGCTCAGAGAGTATAATTTGTTCATCCGTTCCCTTCTGATGGACACCCCCTTAGTTTCCAGTTGTTTGCCACTGTACAAAGAAGTACTAAAAATATGTTGGTGCACACGGTTCCTTTCTTGTCCCTTTGGTTTCTCTGGGGTATAGGGTTAGTAGTTGTAGAACTGCGTCAAAGAGTATGCACACTTCAGCAGCTTTGGTGCCACAGTCACAATCGCTGTCCAGAATGGCTGGACCAATTCATAACCCCAAGAGTCCGTTAATAGGCCTGCGTATGCATAACCAACGTGTCATTTTCTGGTTTTATCAACTTTTTGAGTCTGATGAGGTAAAACTTCAGAACTTTCATTTGCATTTCTCTAATTAAAGAGTTCTAAAAAAGCATTTTTTCATGTAGTTCTTGATATGAACAAGCAATTCGATAAACAGGTGTTATAAATTTGAACTACTTCCTCTTATATACTAAAATAAGACTTTTATCAGGGAACCTTTATGTAAAGACTCTTCCCCAATTAACTGTTTCCCTTCCTAATTTTAACTGAATTGGTTTTGTTTGCACAAAAACTTTTAAAATTTTACATAATCAGATTTGTCTACCATGTAGTTATATCCAGCTAGTTCTTGTGTGTGTCTTGGTAGGCAGACTCCCAAGTATTTTATAATTTCTGTAGTTATTTCAAGTGGAATTTGTCTTTCTTTTATTGTAAGGTTTTGTTGCAAGTAAATAAGATTATTCATATTGATTTATTTTATATCATGTAATTGTTCAAGTTGTTTCAATTGGCTTTTTAAAAGTAAATCATCATATCATCAGCAAAAAGTAACAATTTTCTTTCTTTTTTGTCTATGTTTATTCTCTCAATGTCTTTTCCATGTCTTATTGCTACACATAGGATTTCTAGCACCATGTCAAATATTACTTTTGAGAATGGAGATCCTTGCTCTTAATATGGAAGAGCCTCTGGTTTTTGCCTCCATTCTATATCATGGGGGCTCTTGGTTTTAAATAGCAACTTCTTATCATATTAACAAAAGATCCATTTATTCCAATTATTTCCAGTGTTGACAGAAATGTATATTTTCAAAATGCACTGATATGATCATTATTTTTGATTACTATGATCTGTGATATTTGATTTTCCTAATATTAAACCACCCTTGTATTTATCAGTTAATTTTTAACCTCCAACCTTTTCCCCTTCCCCTCCTGCTTGAATAGCTTTGAATAGAATTAACTCACATGAATCTACTAACTTGGGTTCAATAGAAGTCTTATATGTTCATGGTTCACAGGGGTAACTTTTCAGGTTTAGGGTACTTTGACCACAAAAGCCCTTGAAGGTGACTTTCCTCTAGCCATTGACCTTCTACCAAATGTTGAAAATACTATATTCAGTCTATTTAGCTTGACAGTTAAATGAGCAGTAAATTCATTTGATCTTTCTATAGTTTCTGTTCTTTCTCTTTAATCTTGGAGTACGCAGACAAAAAAAGATATACAGGCTATAAATGACTATAAATGGTCTGTCTGAAAACTGATTGCCTCTTTCAGTAGTTCCACTATTAATTACACATTTATTTGCTATACTTTTACTAATTAGAGAGCATTTAATGAGCTCTTAGAAACCAAGAGGACCACAAACTTTCCTTTTTTAAAACTGCTTCCTTTAAATGACTAAGAGTTACAAATTCAAATAACACTTGTACATCATTTTTAAAAACACATTTAAATTCTAAGATTTTTTTAAAAAGGTAAAATGACTTCTCTATATCAAAATTCATTTTTGGAATAAGATAATCTCATTTAATTCCATTCATTTTTAAAAGCATTTGTTAAAGCAGCTACTAAATTCTAGGCACTGGCCTAGGCACACAAATGCAAAAATGAAAATAATCACTTCTTTTAAGTGATTTACATTCTACTAGGGGTTAACACACTCATATCTAGCTATAGATATGTATACTGTTGAATAATAACTTAGATACATGTATGTCTAGATATATACATATATCAAATAAAAGAGACTTTTGGCAGGGGCAGGTAGGTGTGGTGGTAATAACTAATCACTTGTGTTACTGTTCAGTTGTTTCATTATGTCTGATTCTTTGGTACCCCATGGACAATAGCATGCCAGGCCCTTCTCTGGAAAGTCTAAGTTCATGATAAGGAAAGGTAGCACTGAGCTGAGCCTGGAGTAGAGCTAGGGCTTCCAAGAGACAGAGGTAAGGAGGAAGGACATTTCAGGCATGGGAGACAACCTTCTCAAAGACATGTAAATGAACAGGTGGGATGTATGGGGATCAGCTAAGTAGGTCACGGAATATAGAGAACACATAAAATCATTATGGAAAGATAGGTTGGAAGCCGATTGTGAAGGGCATTAAATTGAGAGAAATTTTTATCTTATTCTAGTGGAAATATGGAGCTTATCTTTGCTTTAGGAATATCGATTTGTTGGCTCAGTAGACAAGAGAAAAGGCAGATACTTGAGGCTACTGCCATAATCCAGGTAAGAGAAGATGAGAACTAGAATGGTGGCTGTGCAAGAAGCTTTGGCTCCTACACTGAGATTATTCACATGAATAACTACAGTTAATTATAAACTATATGCTAACAGAGGGGATTCATGGAATAAAGAATACAAAATAGAGGCAGCTAGGTGGCATACTGAATAGAACACTTGCTCCAGAGTCAGGAGGACCTGAATTCAAATCCAGCCTCAGACACTTAACACTTAGTAGCTGCATGACTATGGGCAAGTCACTTAATTTCCAACTGTTGTGCCTTCACCCCACCAAAAAGCCCCTCCCCCCCCAAGAATACAAAATATTTCCTAACAGCCTTACTGAGATTGAAGAGGAAAGACTCTGGACTCTGATACTAGCTCAAAGACCTTCCATAGGTGTGCTTCTCACTATTTGTTGTTTATTTCTTTTTTACTTACAGCTTAGGATCCAGGACTGGAGTTTTCTTTTTCTCAGAATCTTTAGTTTGCTTCATTCAGGTGGGGAGACTTGGGGCAGGCAGCAGCAAGCAGTCTAGAGTTTGTTTCTACTTCTACCTAAGAACAAAAGAAGAAAGAGGGGCAGATGTTGAGGAAGGATTATGGGGGGGAGGGGAAAGTGGAGGTAGAGTATAAAGGGCTAAAGCAATAAAATTTTAAAAAGAACACCCTGGTGTAATAACTATAAATATGAGGGTTTTAAAAAATTAAATTTATATTTATTTTTAGTTTACAACATTCATTTCCACAAGATTTTGAGTTACAAATTTTCTGTCCATGTTTCCCCTACCCACCACTCCAAAACACTGTATAACCCCTCCCCCAATCTCCTCTCCCCTATATTCTCCCCCATCCCTGCTCTGACATTCCAGTAGGGCAAGATGGATGTCCATACCCCAGTGCCTGTATATCTTATTTCCCAGTTGCATGTCAATAATAATAATTATTTTTTTAAACATTTGATTCTAAAACTTAAAATTCCAGATTCTTTCCATTCCTCCCTCATCTCCCACCCTTACTGGGAGCATGAGCAATTCAATATAAGTTGTACATGTGAAGCTATGCAAAATATTTCCATATTGTGAAAGACTGACTATATTTCCCTCCACCCTATCCCCCCTCCTTGTTCTATTCTCTACTTTGTCCCTGTCCCTTTTCAAAAGTGTGTGCTTCTGACTACCATCCCCCCCAACCTGCCCTTCCCTCCATCCCTTTTCATCCCCTCCACCCCTACTCTCCTGTAGGGCAAGATACCCAATTCAGAGTGTTATATCATTCCATCCCTAAACCAAATTCAATGAGAGTAAGGTTGACCTTTTCCCTTTTGCCCTCCTGTTCTTCCCCTCCATTGTAACAGTTATCCTTTGACTCTTCTATGAGATGATTTACCCCATTCTATCTGTCCC
Source organism: Pseudocheirus occidentalis (assembly GCA_028646575.1). Lineage (NCBI taxonomy): Eukaryota > Metazoa > Chordata > Mammalia > Diprotodontia > Pseudocheiridae > Pseudocheirus > Pseudocheirus occidentalis. Next base: position 14,674 of record JAQQSW010001900.1, read on the forward strand.
CATCTCCTCTCATCTCTCAATTTCACCTTTTAAATATCAACCCTTCCTATTCAATTGATCCTGTGCCCTCTATGTATACCTGTACACATATATACACACTCACATATGTATTCATACATATAACCTCTTAGATAGACATATATATGTATGTGTACACACACACACATATACACACATTTATATTCCCTTCAACTATCCTCATACTGAAAAAAGTTTCATAAATTACAATTATCGTTTTTCCATGTAGGCATATAAATAATTCAACTTTCATAAGTTCCTTATGATTTCTTTTCCCTGTTTACCTTCTCATGCTTCTTGTATGTGAATGTTAAATTTTCTATTCAACTCTGGTTTTTGCATCAAGAATGCTTGAAAGTCCTCTATTTCATTGATTGGCCATATTTTCCCCTGAAACATTATACTCAGTTTTGCTGGGTAGGTGATTCTTGGTTTTAATCCTAGCTCCTTTGATCTCTGGAATATCATATTCCAAGCCCTTCAATCCCTTAATGTAGAAGCTGCTAGATCCTGTGTTATCCTGATTGTGTTTCCACAATATTCAAATTGTTTCTTCTTGGCTGCTTCTAATATTTTCCTCCTTGATCTGGGAACTCTGGAACAAGGCTATAATATTTCTAGGAGTTTTCTTTTGGGGATCTTTTTCAAGAGGTGATCAGGGAATTATTTCAATTTCTATTTGGCCCTCTGGTTATAAA
>JAQQSW010001901.1:0-15386 GCA_028646575.1 Pseudocheirus occidentalis
TACAATCTGTGTCTTTCTTTCCATCCTATTCTCTTCCCTGTTTATGCTTTTATTTCTCCCTTTTCTCTTCCCCTCCTCAAAAGAATTTTGCTTTTGACCACCACCTCTCTCAATATCCCTTCCCAATAAGCCCCTGTTCCTTTTTCTATGTTTTCCCCTTACTACTTCTTCCCTCCCTCTCAACCCTCACTTTCCCTTCCCCCTTCCCCTCCTACTTCCTGTAGGGCATGTTAGATTTTTATACTTAATAAAGTATGCTATACTTAACTGAGTATGTTATTCCCTCCTTGAGCAAAAACCAATGAGAGCAAAGCTCATATAATGCTCATTTCCCTCCGTTACCTTTACTATAATATGTTTTTGTGCCTCTTCATGTAGTATGATTTACCCTTTTCTGCCTTCTCTTTTCCTCTTCTCCCATTACAATACTTAATTAAGTATAGGAATCTAACTTGAAGAGACGCAAAAACTTATACCAGAGAGATAGAAGGAGGGAGAGGAGCACTGTTTGAGATTTACCCTCATCAGATTTGGATCAAGGTGAGAATAGCATACTTTATTAAGTATAAAAAGGACCAAGGGGTGCAGTGGCTCCATTCTGAGGACTTTGAAGAAGGGAAAGAAAATGGAGAGTAAAAGAAATACACAACTATGAAAAGGAGGGGATGGGGAGAGGACTTAATATCTCTCATAATGGAAATGTGTGAAAAAGGCACACAAATTTGCAGAGTGGACTTGGTGGGAGTTTGGTCATGAGGAAGTGGACATCAGATAAACAACACTCAGCTGAAATGGACAGGGTTGAAAACTCATGCTGCTTAGTATAGGAAGATACCAAACTCAAAAGAGAAGCAAGCAGAGATAGGTAGGGAAGGGATAAAGTGTGATAACATTGAGGAGAGAGGAGCCATAAGCAAAACAGAAAGGTAGATGAGAAGGAAAAAAAAAGAAAATCAAATAATGAGAAACTAGGAGCTACCAATCAACTGGGGAATAACTGAACAAGGTATGATCTGTAAATGTAATGGAATAGTAAGGTGTATTAGTGATAAAAGAGATAACTTCAGAGAATTCTAGGTGCTATAAATTTATGCAGAGTGAATTGAACAGAACTAGGAGAACAGTCAGAATGTGGACAAACAATATAATTAAGAAAAACAACTCCAAAACACTTAAGTTCTATCTCTGCCCCCTCCTCTGTTTTTCTTCTTCTACTCCCTCAGTACCCTAAGGAAACAGTAAGGATATGACAGGTCCCTTCTTCTCCTCCCCTTCTTAGAGGGTTTGTACTACATCATCCTAGTGTCCCCTCCAAATGCTCAAATCAATGTTCCTCTAATATATGAAGCTCACAGTGAGTACAGCAGAGCAAGTCCTGGAAGTTTCAGGCCTGCAGGAGAATGACCTGTGCCTGCAGCAGCCACTTCTGGACCAAGGTCTTACTCTCCATGCTGAGGTCAGGGTAGAATCTTCTGGCTTTCCCACCAGAAAATCCAGCGGTGGACCCATGAAGCAGATGAGACAGTCTGGTTTAGGACAGGCATCTTCACTCCAAGCAGCCTGTGAACATGGGCCCCGGGAAGGGATGGTTGGGGTGTGCGCTGTGTGTGGTGGGGAGCCTTCCCCAAGTGGGATGCTCCCCCTGGGCAAATGAGAGCATCTGCTTCTCCTCTTCTTTACCTGGCTCTTACCCTTATCTCAGCTCTGCTGTCTCTTGGTCACCTGTCCCTCCCGCCTCCTCCCATATCCTCACCAGGAGGCCAGAGGTTGGGTTTGGACCTGGAAGAAAGCCCAGGAAACCACAAGGGAGAGGCAAAGGGGATGAGAGCTGCAGGTTTGGGACAGGGAAGGTAAAGGTACAGAGAGCATCAAGAGAGTGTAGTGGCTAGGGATAACTAATGTGGGGGTGCATCTATATTCTAGAGTGGGGGGATTAAAGTGTGAGAAGCCTGGAGAGAGAGAAAAGGGCCGGGGTGTGAGGACCTTTAAATACCAAATGGAGCAGTTTGTATTTAATCTTGGAGGTGACAGTGAGCTCCAGCTTAATAGGAACCTGCTTACCACTGACATTAGCCTATTTCAAACATATCATTAGTCTTTGTCCCTGATCGGTGGTCACCCTCTCACTAGTATTATCTAAATATAGGAACTCTGTAAAAACTCTGCTCACAAAGGAAAACTCTTGTCCTCTATGTATATATTTAATTTGTATTTACATATGTAAATGTTACACACACACACGCACGCACACATTATCTAACACATTGGAATGATTGGATACCAAACACAGCCTTTTGAAATAAAATTTACATTTTACTGCATGTGTTAGAAATATTTAAAAAGTTTATGTAAAGAAAAACTCATGGACATTATTTTATGTATGCATATATGTAATGGTAAATAATGATAAAAATACATTTATGTAGTACTTTAAGATTTGCAAAGAACTTTAAATATATGTTCTCATTTTATTTTCAAGATATCCCTGTGAGGTAGGTGCTAATGTTATCATCTCCTTTTTCCAGATGAGGAAAATGAATCAGAGAGGTTTTAAATAACTTGCACAGGGTCATGCAGCTAGTAAATGTCTGAAGCAGAATTTGAGCTAAGGTCTTCCTGACTCCTGCAATGCTTTCTCTTCTATGCCACCTAGTTATCTAGAACAGTAGAATTTTAAAAGACTTGCAAAACTTACACTGCCCTCTCCCTCCCCCCTTCACTAGTGGATAAAAGATCTCCTGACCCCATCTTTCATTCAGCCCCTCTTCAACCACAGCAGTCTCAGGAATGCCTGCTTCAGGTTTTTGTTTTGCTGAATAAGGATAAATGAGTGCACAGAGGGAAAGACAGGGGCAGCCAGTATCGTAATTGCTAGCATCACCTTGGCATCTGTCAGAAAACTACTTACTGTCCCAATGAAGATAAACAAAAAATGAAAGACAAATAGTAAGAGGAAGGAAAGCATTACAATGGTGGCTCTCACATGGGCTTTAGTGCTCACATCTCTGAGGGTGGTGACCTGCTGCCCCATCATCCTGGTGTGCCTCCTCAGGGAGAGGATGAGTAAGAAATAGGAGAACAGGGATATAACGAATGGTATTGATGCAAATAGAGGACTAAGAAGGTGGAAGACATAAAATTCTCTTTCCTTTCTTCTGAATTTTTCGGTGTAGTTTGTAATGAGTCTCATTTTTAGGAGGTCAGAATATATATTGAATTTTGGGATTAGTAACACTACATTGAAGAAAAAGAAGAACACACTGCCCAGCAGAATGTAGGCAACCACATGGGGAATCCTCCTCTTCAGCCAGAGGAAGACAGGGTGGGAGAAAATGGCAATTTTCAGGCAGTAGAAGATACTGAGGCAGGTGGGCAGCCAGATGCTTAAATGATTACTAAGACTCCAGCCAGTTTCACGAATTTCACTCATTATCATTCCATAATAGAAATCAGGATAGAACACCAAAGTAATGGCATCAAAAATGATGACACATTGCAGAATGATCCTGGAGAAGGCTAGAACCATAATGATGAAGTCAGATAAGGAAATCTTCTTCCTTTTGATCCAGTGGATGCAATTGATAAGCCCAAGAAATCCATTCTCCCAAATTCCCAGAATGAACTGACTGAAGACCACACACAAAAAGAAGATTTGGAATGAGTTCAGCATGTCTACAGATGGATTTCTCCACCTTTGTAATCTGTCTGCTATCTGCAGCCTTTATCCTACCCTACAGTTTCTCTGACCTGAGGTAAGTAAACACATACAGGTACCTGCTTTTCTGCAGTGTCACTAGTACCTCTTGTCCTTCTCTCACTTGCTTGTGCTCCTGTCTCTGTCCAGAGTGCTCAGAAATTCTTGAGGCTCAGTCTTGCTATTGCTCCTTTGAAACTGGCCTGCTATTGTTCTCTAGTTTAGACCTCAGGCTTCGAGTTTTCTCAGTTACTTGGGTCACAAGTGTCATTTAGTGGATGAAAGACCAATAGCTCCTTGCTAAGATGCAAATTGTTGCAGGATTTAGTATCACACAGAGAAGGGAGGGGTCAAAGTCAGAGAAAATGGATGCTTCAGTTCCACAGAGATAATAAATTTCTATGTCCCATAAAGAAAATGAAATTGGTCCTTGCTACCTCAGAAACTATAGTCCACTGGAGAGATACTTGGATTTGGTGAATGGTGAAGGGACTGGCTAGAAGACATATTTTGGAGGGCGACTCTTCCCAAACCATAAAAATATATGCATTTGTGTGTGTATGCTTGTGTGTGTCTATGCTTATCTATCTACTTAGCCAAATATTCCCTTTTATATCTCCCCATACCTCTCCAGTGGATTGTACTTTCTGGTATACCAAGGGCTGATTCCACTATCTTTGTGTGATATAGAAACTCGTTATTTGTATGGAATTCATCCCTTCATTCTCTGTCAAATGTGTATGTATTTGTGGGTTTGAAATACATGTAACTATATTTAATTATAGTTGATTTTCTTTTTTTTTAAATTTAGTTGTTTTTTTTTTAAAACATTAGTTAGAAGGGCCAGTGTATTCCTTTCTTTTGTGTAGAAGCTTATAAAATTATGAAGGCCCTGATGATAGGGCACACAGAGACTCTGGGCATCTCAGCATTTGAAGAGATTTTGTAATTAGGTCACTTGAAATCTATTTCTTTGGCCTGAAACTTAAGAAAAATAAGCCTCTGAGCCCACAACTTATGTAGTGCTTTAAGGAAAAAAAAAGATTATACAGGTGAGAAGAACTACGGAAGATTCTTTCCCCCAAGATGGCACTAAAGGTAAAGAAGGAAGCCATTGTCCCCCTCAAGACAGAAGCCAAGTTCAAGGCTTTGGGGCCAAGAAGGTGGTTCTGAAGGGTATCCATAGCCATAGAAAGAAGAAGATCCAAACATCCCCTACCTTCTGGAGACCCAAGACACTAAGATTTCGAAGGCAGCCCAAATATCCTTGGAAAAGTGCCCCTCAGGGAAACAAGCTTGATCACTATGCCATCATTAAGTTTCCCTTGACCACTGAGTCTGCTGTGAAGAAGACTGAGGACAACAGCACCCAAGTCTTCGTTGTGGACGTCAACGCCAACAAACATCAGATCAAGGAGGCCATAAATAAGCTGTACGACATTGATGTGGCCAAAGTCAACACACTGATCTAGACTGATGGAGAGAAGTCCTATGTCTGTCTTGTTCCAGACTATGATGCTTTATTTAGCAGTTCTCAACCTGTCGGTCATGACCCCTTTGGGAATCGAATGACCCTTTCACAGTGGTCACCTAAGACCATTGGAAAACAAAATTATAGTTATGAAGTAGCACCAAAAATGATGTTATGGTTGGGGGTCACCACAACATGAGGAACTGTATTAAAGGGTTGTGGCATTAGGAATGTTGAGAACCACTGCTTTAGTTGTTGCTATGTCCAGCTGTATCCCATTCCACCTACAATAAAAAGTTTTCCAGAAAAAAAAAGATTATACGTAATTTAATGACTGAGTGTAGTTCAAAATTACTTTTTTAGCATGACCTGATCACTTCACAGGGCCACTAATAATATGATTGTCCTCCCCCTCTAATTAGCAACTCTCATTTTTCTTTACTTTTTTGTGCCAAATTTGACCATCTGATGAGTGTAAAGTGAAACCTCAGTGTTTATATTGAATTTCTCTTATTATTAGTGATTTAGAATGCTTTTTCACATGATTATCAATCCACTGGATTTTGTTTTGAATCTCTCATACCTCTAAATCAGAGATGTTTGAGGCATGGAGAATGGAGAAGAGACTGCTGTGCATTGGCAGTCTTGAATCTTCTTGACCCTTCCTTCAGATGGCATGCTGATGGCATATCGTATAATATTTATTCATGCCATCTATAAACCACATCTATATATTTAGACAACTCTTACTTTCCCTGTACCTACAGATTTTACACTTCAACTCTCTCTCCTTGGCCTGTTTTCTAGGTCATCTAAAAATAATAAATGCTTTGCATTTTCTTCTATTTTTCAATGTTTTAATTTTGTTTTAATATTTCCTTTTATTTCATAAGGTCATTGAGTTCTGTTTGCTACATTCCAATTTTCAGGGAATCTGATATTTGGATGTGGTATCTTGCCCTATGTTCCAGAGTATCTAATCTCCTTCCAGTTCTTTTTTTCATGAACTTATACTTTAATTTTAAAGGAATCTCATAATTCTTTTCTTCCATGTACCCTTTTAGTCTTTATGGCCAAGACATTTTTTCCCTGAGTCCATCTTTGTTAGCATTATGTGTTTTCTCTCTTTTTCTAGGTGCAGCTCTTGGATATCTATTGGCCTATAACATTTGCTGTTTGTTTTCTTCTGTTGACTCATGTCTCCAGCATCATGATTTGAGTCTTTATGGCTAGATTCTAAAACTTGTGATGTTAGATGGGATGGTCAGGTCAGGTTCCTGACCTTGATTGCCTGGGCTTCTGTTACTGATTCCACATGGTTTGGTGTGTTTGCCCTCAGAGTGCTCGCCTATTTCCAACTCCATGATATTATTTAGATTTAGCAAGCTGTGGTCTTCAGACGCCTCTAGAGTGTCTCAGATCAGGTTGGCATAGATTTCTGGCCCCTCAGGTAATCTTATTCAGAATGCTGTCTGCTTCTAGCCTCATATCCAGAGTCAAAACTGTCAGAGAAATTATATCATGGTAGGTAACTGATTCTCCTGGAATCTTTCTTTGTACTTTGTCCAAGAACTCTAGACTTCCTGTACCTTGGTACTGATTTACAAATATTTTCTCACAGGAACCCTGGGAGGTAAGTGCCCTTATTATTGCGATTTTAGTTGAGAAAAGTGAGCCTGAAGGAAGTTAAGTGACTTGCTCAGGGTCACACCACTAGGAAATACCTGAGGTTATATTTGAACTCAGATTTTTTTTTTTGGCTTTTTGGAGGGAGGAAGGCAGGACAATTGAGCTTAAGTGACTTATCCAATGTCACACAGTTTGTAAGTGTCTGAAGCTGGATTTGAACTCAGGTCCTCCTGACTCCAGGGCTGGTGCTCTATTCACTACACCACCTAGCTGACCTAAACTCAGATCTTTCTTACTCTCAGTTCAATGGACTAACAACCCAGTGCTCCACTTTTCTGCCTCTATGATTAGCAGAGCCTAGGAAATACACACTCTGTAATATTTTAAAAATATCTTTTTACTTATTTTGCAAATATTTCCAAATTACATGTGAAATTTTCAATATTCATTAAACAAATTTTGAGTTTGGGGCGGCTAGGTGGCGCAGTGAATAGAGCACCGGCCCTGGAGTCAGGAGTACCTGAGTTCAAATCCGGCCTCAGACACTTAACACACACACACACACACACACACACACACACACACACACACACAAAACTAGCCGTGTGACCTTGGGCAAGTCACTTACCTCAACTGCCCTCCAAAAAGAAAAAAAAAACAAAGAAATAAATTTTGAGTTCTAAATTCTCTTCCTTTTCTCTCTCTCTCCCCTCCCCCTTGAGAAGGCAAGAAATTTGATATTAATTATACATGTACAGTCATGGAGCACATTTTCATATTAGACATGTTACAAAAGAAAATAGACAAAAGTCTCCAAGAAAAATGAAGAAAATAAACAAGCATGCTTTAATCTGGAATCAGATACCATTAGTTCTTTCTCTGGAGGTGGATAGCATTTTTCCTTTTTCTTGGATCATTCTCTTGATGAGAGTAGCTGAGTGTTTCAGAGTTGATCATTGTACACCATTGCTGTCACTATATCCAGTGGTCTTTTGGTTCTGATCCTTTCACTTTACATGAATTCATAAAAATCTTCTCTGGTTTTTTAAAAACAGATCATACATGAAAATTCCTAGGAATAGACTTTCCCAGATCAAGGGAAAGCAGCAGTCAGGGAAATAAGAGATTTCCTCCAGAAGTACATAGCAGAATATTCTTACTTAGCTGAAGTTTCAGAATTTGGTGATCCAAGTATATAATTTTTTTCAGGAATGCTACAAATGCCTTTCTTTTATTGAATATCTATCTTCTATTCATTGATAATTGGGCTGATGTTTACAGGATATGTCTTTTAGGTTTGAATCTTGAGCTCCTTCACTTTTAGGAATATATTATTAGCTTCCCTTCTACGTTTTCTTTTTTTTCTTTTTTTTTGTGGGGGGAGGGCAATTGGGGCTAAGTGCCTTGCCCAAGATCACACGGCTAGGTTTTGTGTTAAGTGTCTGAGGCCGGATCTGAACTCAAGTCCTCCTGACTCCAGCGCCAGTGCTCTATTCACTGTGCCACCTACCCGCCCCGCTTCTACATTTTCTAATGGGTGTAGAATAGTAACATGATATTTAAATTTCCTTTCATTTATATTTCAAGATCTTTCTCTTGGTCACCTGAAATTTCTTTTTTGTTATTTGAATTGTTAAAGTTAATTACTATGTATCTAAGTATTTGAAGAATAGAAATTTTTTTAGAAGTAATATGTGAACTCTTGATCAATCCTTTTGTTTTCTGTGTTCAGAAATTCTGGGCAGATTTCTTGCATTATTTGTGGCATTATGCCATTCTGATTTTCCTGTTTGTCAGGTTTTTCTTAGAGACAAATGATTCTTAAATTGTTTTTGTGCATCCTGTCTTTGAGATCAATGACTTTAAATTATAGCAGAGATCATGAATTCTGAGAGCATTAGTTCCTTTTACATCTCTTCTTCAATGGTCCTTCACTTCAGTGTACTTGTACTTCATCACTTAAATCCAGTTTACTTGCAATGCATGATTCATGATATCATGGTCCTCTTTGAGCATGAAAGGCAAATAACAACTAGTATACCAAACCTGTTTTTCTCTTTTGTTCTCATTGGTGCTTAAGTATAGAATACTTAACATTAATAGTATACTATTTGGCCAAATACCTTTTCTGTGCAGGCCATATATTCTAACATGTTTTCCCTTCTGACTTCTCTTAACCTTTTAATTTCTTTTTTATAGTATTCTGGAATGTTTTGCTTTTGTTCTATGCTCTCTTAATATTCTGTAGAATTCTCATCAAACATTGGCTCAATTTTCTTTTTCTAGTATAATTTATTTATTGAAAGTTGTACTCTTTTAAATGTTTTAGTATTCATTCTTCCTTCTAATGTTAATTTCTTCTCTGTTGAATTGTCTGTATTCTTGTTTCTTAGTTGGATTTTCTTTCTTGAGCTTTTGGGTGGTTTCAGTTTTTTTTCCTATACAATTTTCTCACTCAGTTTCCAACCCTTCTCTTTTTCACCAATCTCTGAGTGTGCTCCAAGTTTCTGGGAACACAACACTGTATTCTGGTTCCCTTTCCTTCAGACCCAATATAGCCATTTATTCTGGAACTTTGCCCCAGTTCTTTTTATTCTTTAGTTCTCTGACTGTCCTTAATAATTATCTTCAGATTTTTGTAGGGTTAGGGGAGATTGAAGTGGCTTCCTAACTTGGAATCTATACCAGGTAGAAGGAAGTTCATCTCTGTCTTTTTCTATTCCTTCCCCCATATTTCAATGGTTAGGCAGAGTCAAAGTCTACTATTTATTGCAGTAGGATAGTGGCAGTTACACAGGGTTAGGAAAACAAGTCAATAAGCCTTTATTAAGTGCTTTATAAATACCAGGAGCTGTGATAAGTGCCAAGACTATAAATACAAGCCACTAATCTCCAGGAGTTTCATTCTAATGGGGGAAGACAACACATAAAGACTACATAGGGGACTGGAAGGAAAGTATCCATGTTGGGGCTTGTTGGATAGAGAATACCAGAGTCTCAGTAGAATAATTCCATAGAGGAATGAAGGATGAACATGTTTGGTATGGGGAGAGTGATCTTTCAGGCTAAGAAGGCTATTGTGTTATGGTAGAAAAAGAATTCTGGAGAGTTAAGAGTGACGTGCAGAGAAGAATGAGAGAGTGAACATGAGTGTGCCTATAGACTCTCTGTAGCAGGAAGGAAATGCAAATCATAAGATCATGAGTCAGTTTGTGGTGATATGGGTTGTTACTCCTGCAGTAGACTGAAGACTGGTGGTGGAGGGGTGTTGAAAGAATGAAATGGGGGTTAGCATTTTCCACTATTAATTCAGAAGACTGTTATCTTGTTGGACATCTTGCTTTATTTCTTCCATGAATTCAGCTGTAATTGTCTACCTCTGGCAAATTTTTCCCCCTGAGAGTTAGTAGGGATTGTAAGAAATACCTACTACCACATTTTGTTGTTCACATGGCCCAGAAGTCCCTGAGAACAAACCTTTTGAGAATTTCCTGATGCAGCATGACTCTTGGAGAAAGAAGAGTATTATCTAAATATCTTTGCATATACTCTTGCTTGGAGAGCAGAAAATGAATTATCAAGACATTATAGGTCCAGTGGGAAAGGAACTGTTAGCTTTATTAGCTCTGTGTATGTATGTGTATATACATGTACACATATATATGTAGATATATGTGAATGTATATATTTTTTTCTAGGAGGATTATAAATTGCAAGGTAGTACTCTAAGTTTTGGTGGGGGAAGTGTTAAAATGTAGGACTCTGTATAATCATTATTGTTCCTCTCTCCTGCCCTACCTCTTCTTCAAACTTCCCTTTATGCCTATTGAACTTTCCGAATATCTGACAAATGGGAACTTGATTACAACTGACATCTACCTATTTCAAAGATAGTAGTCTTTGTCCCTGATGGCTGGTATTATCCAAATATAGGAGCTTTACAATAAACCCTGCTCCCAAAGAGAAAATACTTGTCTTCTATCTATCTATTTAATCTATACCTAAATAAGTATATGTTATATATGTATATATGTGTGTGTATATATACATATATATACATGCAAGCAGACATATTTAACTCACTGGAATGACAGGATATTGAACACAATCTTGTGAGATAATATCCAGATTTTATTGTGTGTCTTTGAAATATTTAACAAGTTACTTCATGTAAAGAAAAATTTATGCAAATTACATACATATATGTAATGGAAAATAATTATAATAGTAGTCAATATTTATGTAGCACCTTAAGGATTACCAAGAACTTTAGACATATTTTCCCATTTTATTCTAACAACTTCCCTGTGAGGTAAGTTCCAATATTATTATCTCCATTTTACAGATGAGGAAAAAGAAGCAGAAAGAGGCTGACTTATGAAAGGTCACACAGCTATTAAGCATCTGAGGTAGAATTTAAACTCATGTCTTCCTGACTCTAGGTGCAAGGCTCTTCCTTCTATGCCACCTAACTACCTAGAACAGTAGAAATTTAAAAGACTTGCAGAGCCTACACTACACTCCCCCTCCCCCTTGCACTAGTGGGTAAAGGATCCCCTGACCCCATCTTTCATGCAGCCCTTTTCCAAACAGCCCTAGGAATACTTGCTTCAGGTTTTTGTTTTGCTGAATGAGGATAAATGAGTGTACAGTGAGAAAGACATGGATAGCCAACAATACAATCATTATTATCAGGTTGGAATCTTTCAGGAAAGTGCTTGCTGTCCCAATGAAGAGAATGATAAAATAAAAGACAAAGAATAAGAGGAAGCAAAACATTACAATGGTGGCTCCCACATGGGTCTTAGTGCTTACGTCTCTGTGAGCAGTGACACGCTGCCCCATCATCCTAGTGTGCCTCTTCAGGGATAGGATGGATAAAATACAGAAGAACAGGGATATATTAAATGGTATCAGTGTCCACAGGAGACCAAGAACATGAAAGATGTAAAATTCTCTTTCCTTTCTTCTGACATTTACAGTGTAATTTATAATGAGTCTCATTTTAGAAGGTCAGAATATATATTGAATTTTTGGATCATTAATACTGTATTGCAGAAAAAGAAGAGCACACTGACCAGCAGAATGCAGGCAACCATCTGGGTAATCCTCCACTTTAGCCAGACAAAGATAGGGTGGGAGAAAATGGCAATCTTCATGCAGTTGAAAACACTGAGGCAGGTGGATAGCCAGATGTTTAAATAGTTACCAAGAGTCCAGCTGGTTTCACAAATTTCACTTATCACTCCATAATAGAAATCAGGATAGAACACCAAGGTAGGGGCATGAAAAATGATCACACCTTGTTGGATGATCCTGGAGAAGGCTAGATTCGTAATGATGAAGTCAGATAAGGAAATCTTGCTCCTCTTGATCCAGTGGATGCAATTGATAAGCCCAAGAAAGCCATTCCCCCACATTCCTAGAATGACCTGACTGAAGACCACACACAAAAAGAAAATTTGGAATGAGTTCAGCATGTCTGCAGATGGATTTCTCTACCTTTGTAATCTATCTGTTTATCTGCAGGCTTGCTACTGCCCTACAGCTTCTCTGATCTGAGGTAAACATACAGGTACCTGCTTTTCCACAGTGTCACAAGTACCTCTTGTCCTTCTTTCACTTGCTTTTGCTCCTGTCTCTGTCCAGAGTGCTCAGAAATTCTTGAGGCTCAGTCTTGCACCTGTTCCTTCCAAACTGGTCTGCTATTGTTCCCTAGTTCAGACTCCAGGCTTGGGGTTTTCTCAATTCCTTGGGTAATAAATGTCATTTAGTGGATGAAAGACCAATAGCTCTTTGCTAAGATGCAAATTGTTGCAGCATTTAGTATCACATAGAGAAGGGAGGGGTCAGAGCCAGAGAAAATGGATGCTTCAGTTCCACAGAGATAATACATTTCTATGTCCCATAAGGAAAATGAAATTAGTCCTTGTTACCTCAGAAACTATAGTTCACTGGAGAGATACCTGGATTTGGTGAAAGGTGAAGGGACTGGCTGGAAGAGGTACTTTGGAGAGTGACTCTTCCCAAACCATAAAAATATATGTATTAGTGTGTGTCTATATTTATCTATGTATTTCATTATATATTCTCTTTTTCATCTCCCCATACCTCTCCAGTGGATTATACTTTCTGGTATACCAAGGGCTGATTCCACTATCTTTGTGTGACATAGAAACTCATCTTCTGTATGGAAATCTATCCTCCATTCTCTGTCATGTGTGTGTGTGTGTAATATATGTAACTGTATTTCTTTTTCTCTCTGATTATAGTTTTATTTTTTTAAAATATTCTTGTTTACACCATTCCTTTCCACAAGATTTTGAGTTACAAATTCTCTCCTGGTCTTTCCCCTACCCCCAACCCCAAAACAGCTATCAAACTGTAGAACCCCTCTCCCAATCTGCTCTCTTTTATGCCCTCCTCCAATGCCTCACTTCTGTTAGGGAAGGGAGGGTCTACCTACCCCAGTCCCCATATATCTTAATTCTCTGTTGCATGTAGTTAATAATTATATATATATATATGTGTGTGTGTGTGTGTGTGTGTGTGTGTGTGTGTTATTTTTTAACATTTGATTGTAGAGCTTTAAATTCTAGATGCTTTTGGTTCCTCCGTTGTCACCTATCCCAATGGAAGAACAAGCAATTCAATACAAGTTGTACATGTGTAATTATGCAGGACATCTCCACAGTGGACCTATTGTGAGAGGCTGATTATATATCTCTCCTTCCTATCCTGCCCCACCTTGTTCTATTCTCTGTCCCTGTCCCTTTACTGAAGTGTGTTCTTCCAGCAACCCTCCCCCAGACCCTGCCCTCCCCTCCATCATTCCACCTCTTATCCCTATCCCCCCTCCTCTCCTGCGTGGTGAGATACCCAGTTTAGTGTTTATGTTGCTCCTTTCCTAAGCCAAATTCAATGAGAGTAAATGAAGGTAAAGTTGTAACTGTTGTCCATTGCCTCTTCTATATGGGATGATTAACCCCATTTTGTCTCTCCCTATCTCCTCTCATTCTAGTCATCTCCCACCTAGGAATTTCACCCTTCCTATTCAATTGATCCGGTACTCTCTATGTACACATACACACATGCTTAGATATGTATTCATATACACATGTGCCTTTCTATATAGACATATATGTAGGTATACATGTATGTATATATATATACATGTATATACATACATTTGTATTCCCTTCACCTATCCTCATACTAAGAAAAATTTCATAAGTTACTATAATCATTTTTCCATATTGTCATGCAAAAAGTTCAACTTTGATAAGTTCCTTATGATTTCTTTCCCATGGTTACCTTCTCATGCTTCTTGTATTTGAATGTCAAATTTTCTGTTCAGTTCTGGTTTTTTCAGCAAGAATGCCGGAAGTCCTCCAACTCATTGAATGACCATATTTTCCCCTGGAACATTATACTCAATTTTTCTGGGTAGGTGATTTTTGGTTTTAATCCCAGCTCCCTTGATCTCTGGAATGTCATATTCCAGGCCCTTTGATCCCTCAATGTAGAAGCTGCCAGATCCCGGGTTATCCTAATTGTGTTTCCATAGTATCCAAATTGTTTCCTCCTGGCAGTCTGTAATATTTTCTTCTTGATATGAGGATTCTGGAACCTGGCTATAACATTTCTAGGAGTTTTCTTTTGGGGATCTTTTTCAAGAAGTGATGGGTGAATGCTTTCAAGTTCTTTTTTGCCCTCTGATTCTTAAACATCAGGACAATTTTCCTGGAGAATTTCTTGAAGGATGCTTTCTAAGTTCTTTTTTTGATCATGGCTTTCAGGTAATCCAATAATTTTCAAATTGTCTCTCCTGGATCTATTTTCCAGGTCAGTGGTTTTTTTCAAGGAGACATTTCACATTGCTTTCTATTTTTTCATTTGTTTGTAACTGTTTAATAGTATCTTGGTTTCTCATAAAGTCATTTGCTTCCACTTGTTCCACGCTAATTCTGAACAAATTATTGTCTTCAGAATGCTTTTGAGGTTCTTTTTCCATCTGGCAAATTTGACTTTTTAAAGCATACTTCTCTTCATTGGCTTTTTGGGCCTCCTTTGCCATTTAAGTTAATCTCTTTTTTAAGGTATTGTTCTCTTCTGTCAGGTTGCTGACTCTTTCTTGCATCATTCTCATTTCTCTTCCCAATTTTTCCTCCACTGCTCTTATTTGGTTTTCAAAGTCCTTTTTTTAAGTCAATCTATGGCTTGTGTGCAGTCTTCATGTTTCTTGGAAGCATTAGGTGTGGGAGTTCTTACTGTGTTGTGTTCCTCCTGTTCCATGCTTTGATCCTTTTTGTCCCCCCAAAAAGATTCTAGAGGCTTATTTCCATTTTTAGTTCTTTTTCTCATGTTGGCCAGCCAATTAATTGCTTGATTTTTCAGTTTTGTGGAACTGTGCTTCCAGGGGGGAAAGCTCTGTCCCAAATCGCTGGGGTTTTCAAAGCTGCTGGAGCTATTAGGGGGGTACTGCAGCCCCCACCAGCTTTGGCTCACTGAAAGTCCTCCTGACTCCAGGGCTGGTGCTCTATTCACTGCACCACCTAGCCGCCCTGAAAACAACACTTTAAAAAGTAGATT
>JAQQSW010001902.1:0-15381 GCA_028646575.1 Pseudocheirus occidentalis
ACAATAGCATGTATTGCTTCAGACTCCATTTAAACTCTGGTCTTTCTAGATCTTTCTCTAAAGGTAGACATCTCCTTCCATCCTGAGACTTGTAGAGTTGTCTTTTAACTGTGCATTGCTGAGAAGAGTATAGTTTATCATGGTTGGTCATCACACATATGATGTATCTGTGACTGTGTACAAATTTTTCCTGGTTCTGCTCTTCTCACTTAGCATCAGTTTGTATAAGGCTCTCTAGGTAATTATGAAGTCCATCTCCTTCCCATTTCTTATAGCACAATAATATTCCATTACATTCATATACCATAACTTGTTCAGCCATTCCCCAATTTATTCAGCCTCCATATTTTATAGGATATAGAACTCCCAGAGATAAAGGAACGTGCCCATGGTCATAGAGCTAATTAGTCAGAGTTGGTTGTCCTGGTCTACCTAAATCTCCTAACTTCTGGTCTACTCATCCTTCCTAAACACAATACTGTCTCAGGAGTGGCAATCATGATCTCAGACAAAACAAAAGCAAAAATAGACTCTCTTAAAAGAGAGAATAAGGGAGATTACATTTTTCTAAAGGAACACATAGACAGCAAAGTATTATAAACAATTTTTACAGCAAGTTTCTTTGACAAATGCTTAATTTCTTGAGTATGTATGGAGCTGTGTCAAATCTATCCAACTGATAAATGGTCAAAGGATAGGAACAAGAAGTTTTTGGGAAGAGCCAAAGCTATCAATTGTCATATGGAATAAAAAAAATCTCTAAATCAGTATTGATCAGAGAAATGCAAATAAGACAACTCTGAGGTGCACCGCATATTTCTCAGAAATGAAAAATGCTGGAGGAGATCAGGAAAAATAGGCACACTAATGTACTGCTGGTGGGATTTGGACTGGTCCAACTATTCTGGAGAATAATTTGGAACTATGCCAAAGAGCTATACAACTCTTTGACCAAGTAATACCAGTACTAAGTCAATATCCCAAAAAAACATGAAAGAAAAGGGAAAATGATCTACTTGTACAAAAATATTTAAAGCAGCTCTTTCTCTTTGATGGCAAAGAATTGGAAACTGAGGATATCTATCAGTTGGGGCATGGATGAACAAGGTGTGGCATATAATTGTGATGGGATACCATTATGCTATAAAAAATGATGAACAGGATAATTTCAGAAAAATCTGAGAAGACTTATATGAACTGATGCTGAGTGAAGTGAGTAGAACCAGAATATTGTGCCCAATAACATCAATATTGTAATTATGGTCACTTGTAAAAGATGTTGATACTTTGATCAATACAATGATCTGAGACAATTCTGAAGGACTCGTGATGAAAAATGCTGTCCATCTCCAGAGAGAGAACTGATGAACTAACTTCGATTGAAAACTGACATATACTCTTCTCACTTTCTTTGCTCTTCTTGATTTTCAGGGCAATATTGCTAATATGGAAATATATTTTGTGTGATTTCACAAGAATAATTGACATGACATTACTTGCCTTCTCAAGGGATAGGGGAGGGCTGGGAGGGAGAGAGTTTGGAAGGCAAAATTTTGAAAAAGAACGTTAAAAATAAGTAAATGATAATTTAAAATGAATAAATACAGCCTCTTCTGCTTTCTATCAAGAGTAAGTCAGTCAGAAAAAGCAGTTAAAAGCAAATTCTTACACATTGCTTTCCCTGGAATTTTTTTTTAAAAAATTGATTTGTTTATTTACTTTTAGTTTACAAAATTCAGTTCCAGAATCCCTTGAGTTGCAAATTTTCTCTCCTCCCTCTCCACCCCACCCCCAACCCCATAGTGGCAGACAATTAAGTATAAGATCTGCAAATTCTTTCACCTTGGACATTAGTCTGGTTGTATGGAACGGTTGTAACTGATGTAGTGAGCAATGTTTCCTTGGAAATTTTAAGGGGGACACTACCTATTACTAGCTTGGGTCAAGACTGGCAGTCACCTAGCCTATTTGGATGCTGGTCTGAAGATGGGCTATAGGGCACTATTCCAGATATCAACAAGCATTCAACTTTGGAGATACTACTGTATTTATTAAGAAGTTTATGCATTAATAAGGAAGCAAAAACAAAAGCACACGTGTTTGAATGTCAGGGTGACACTTCACTGGGAAGATGATGACGCTGCTGACCTGTAGGACTCTTGCCCAGGTGTATAATTTCCTTATTGAGTCAGCTGCTGACCTTTAATTGCTGCTGAAAATGGACTCTGTTACTTGTCAGCTTGACTTGCCTTCCATCATGTATCACAGATGAGATTAAAGACAAATGGTACAGAAACTAGAAAGGTGAGAATCTGGGTGATTCACTCTGGAAAAGAGAATCTCTGCCTGGAGAGCAGGTAGAAGCAGGAATTCTAGGGGAAGAGAATGAAAGAAAATGGTGGCAGCTTGACATTGGCATAATGATCCTCAGGGTAAAGGAAGGAGGTGGAGGACTCACCAAAGAGGAAAAGTTCCACCCTTCTGGAGCCTTCTGCATAGTATGTGGTAAATATGTAACACAGAGTGGGTGACAGGAAGACCTGTCCATATTGTGGCTGGGCACTTGTGAAAAGGCCCTGGGGGGGGCAGGGAGTTTTATTTTCATTCTATTTCTTTGGGAATTATTCAGGCTGGTTTCCAGAGAAAACTACTTAAAATTATTATCAATTTAGTGAACACCAAATAAAAAGAACACTTCCATATACAAAGTAGAACAGAAAAAGAGGATTGTTCATGAAACTGCTACTCTCTGACGCATGGACTACTTTTTCTTTTAAGTAGGGAGTTGGGAAAGGAACAGACATTAAGTGCTTACTATGTTCTTAGCAATGTACCAACTTTTTTTTTTTTACAAATATTATTTCATTTGAAACTCACAGCAACTCCAGGAGTTATGATCTCCATTTTACAGATGAGGAAACTGAGGCAAACAGATTGAGTGAGTTGCTCAGAATCACATCGATAGTAAGTTTATGGGGTTGAATTTGAACTCAGATTGTCCTGCCTCCAGGCTGAGAGTTTTATCCACTAACTTTAAGAAGGTCACTTTTTCTATGACAAAAGGTTCAGTTTTTCCCCACCAAACAGAAAAGTGTCAGAGGCATCTTCTAGGTCTCAGTTCCTCACCTGGTACACTTGATGCTAGTACTAACACAATTTAGAGAAGATGTTGATAAGTTGGTGAGTGTGGAGGGTATGTAACCAAGTTGGGAGAGAGTCTTGACATCACGCCATGTGAGGGTGGGATTTTTACCAGGGATTAGGTGGACTCTGGAATGCCTTTTGACTCTGGGATCCAGGGTTTGTCTGATTCATCCCTGCCAGGGCTAGTCCCTTATACCCCATCCCCTGTTGTCTTCCTGAATTCTAGCCTCCATTACCATCTGCCTGCTAAAACTCTCCACTTGGATGTCTTATAAGCATCTCAAATTTTCCACATACATTCATTATATTTTCCCCAACTCATCCTACATCCAAAGTCTCCTATTTCTGTTGAGGGCCCTACTGTTCTTTTAGTCACTGAAGTTCACCCAGATGAGGAAACTGAGGCAAACAGGGTTATGTGACTTGCCCAGGGTCACACAGCTAGTAAGTCTCTGAGGACAGATTTGAACTCA
Organism: Pseudocheirus occidentalis; assembly: GCA_028646575.1. Taxonomy (NCBI): domain Eukaryota; kingdom Metazoa; phylum Chordata; class Mammalia; order Diprotodontia; family Pseudocheiridae; genus Pseudocheirus; species Pseudocheirus occidentalis. The sequence goes on from JAQQSW010001902.1 coordinate 3,618, forward strand.
GGAAAAAAGCCCTCTTTGACTTCAGTTCCAGCACTCTGTGCACTGTGGCGCCACCTAGCTGAGAGTTCCCCAAATCACAAGTCCAAGTCTTAACATTCCCACGTTGTTCTACGCCTTAATATCACAGAACGCTGTAGTCCCTACAATCCTTCCTCCTTCCCTTCCCTTCCCTGAAGTGCCTGATTTTCCGCAGATGCACGGTGAGATTCATGGTGGATACGAACACATTACAAACAAGAAGTTGTGGTGTAAAGCAGTTTGACAAAGTGGTCAGAACCAGCATAAAATATAATGTAAAAATGCCGTACAAACTAAATAAAAATACAACATAGATAATGTTCATTTGTGGCGCTTTGTGTCGCTAATTGGCCCGCAGGGACTCATTCTATTTGAGTTTGACGTCATCGTCTATAAAGGATGTTATCAAAGAAATGTATGAGTGAAAAATAAAATGGGCAGGGCACATGTTGAGAGCAAGGGATGACCAGTGGGCGATCCACATGCTCAACCGGTATCCTTTAGATATCAAGAAAATATGAGGAAGGTAGGAGATCTGCGTCAAATGGGGACTTACAGAAGGAAGAAGGGAACTAAGCATGTATTAAGCTCCTACTGTATATTTCTGGCATTGTACAGTGGTTCTCAACCTCCCTAATGCCACAACCCTTTAATACTTATATGTGGGCATATCTGCATGTGAGAAGACCTGCCTGGAGATGGATAGAGGAGCAGTGTCTTGGTTCCTAAGACCATGGGAAATACGTGCTTTCCGATGCTGTTTGACCCCCAAAGGGGTCACGACCCACAGGTTGAGAACCACTGTGCTAAGTGGTTTATAAATATCATTTCATTCAATCCTCACAGCACCCTTAGGAGGGAGGTGCTATTATGATCTCCACTTAACAGCTAAGGAAACTGAGTCAGCCAGAGGTTAAATGATTTTCCCAGGGTCACACAGCTAGTAAGAGCCTGAGGTTGAATTTGAACTCAGGTCTTCCTGACTCGAGACCCAATACTCTATCCCTCTGTGCCACTCTCTGGGAGGATCTGGACTAGTCCCACAGAATGGGCAGGTATAGATATGTGTATCCCTGGAAGGAACTTCCACATTGATGGGATGACAGACTAATTTGAACATTTGAGGATGGTTAAATAGCCTTTGTTGTGAATTTATATATCCTCTGGTTGGGCTTGTAAATTATCATTCAGAGTAGATTCTGATCCGCAGGATACCTCAAGTCTGGAGTAGTTTTCTGATTGCCCATGTAGGAGATTTCCCCCTTCTCTCCTTCTCTCCTTGGAAAGGTGATGCAATTTGCCCACGGCGCCAATTAGTGGCAAAATGGGGAGTAGAGACCTGAAGTGGATCGCCCTCGGTGAATTGCCCACCATACTGGTGCTAGCATCCTGCCTGGGAAGTCTCTTCCATGCAAACTCCCCTCCCCTCCCCCAGCCAGGACGGAGTCTTAGACAAAGCCTCCTCCTGTCTCCTCTTTGTGTGACATTGGCAGGATCCCAGCCTGGAAGGTAGCAGCTTGTCCTTGCTCTCTTTGGCTAAGATTAGGTGTGAACTAAATAGCTGTTCAGGGCCAGGAGAGGTGTCATGAAAGAATGATAATGAAGACAGCCTCAAAGGCAAAAGACGGGTTAAGATAGAACCACATGAATGGGTTGATTTTTCTAAGAGATACAACAAATAACAGTTTCCCCATGTTGTTTTTCTTTTTTCCCTCCCACGCTTGCCATACAGTCAAGTGTTTCCAAGCTGTGAGTGGTTAGAGCCTGGTGACAAATCTTTAGTTAAAAAAGGAAAGAATAAATGATTTCTTAGAATCCCAGACCTCAGGATGGCTAGGTGATGCAATGGATAGAGCACCAGTCCTGGAGTCAGGAGGACTTGAATTCAAATACAGTTTCAGATATTTACCACAAAACTAGCCACGTGACCTTGGGCAAGTCACCGAATCCCAATTGCCCTATCTTCCCCCTGCCAAAAAAAAAAGACCAAAGGGGCAGCTAGGTGGTGAAGTGAATAAAATATTGGCTCTAGAGTCAGGAGGACCTGAGTTCAAATGTGGCCTCAGACACTTGACACACTTACTAGCTGTGTGACTTTGGGCAAGTCACTTAACTCCAATTGCCTTCCAAAAAGCAAAAAAAATAAAAGTAAAAAATAAAAAATAAAAAAACATAGACATCAGAGCTGGAAAGGACCTCAGAGCTTAACTCATTCGGCCCACTCATTTTACAGAGGAAGAGGCTGAGGAATCTTGTTGGGGCGCAGGGTCATGCAGCATCATAGAGCTAGAACTGGAGGAACCTCAGAGGTCATGGAGTACTTCACCTTCCGCCATTTTGAAGATGAGGACCATGAATCTTAGAGAAGATAGAAAAGTGAATTAAGAGCCAGAAGGTCTTGTTTTAAGCCTGAACCTGCCACTAATCAGACTTTGGGCAAGTCACTTCCTTTTTCTGAGCCCTGTTTCCTTGTTTATAAGATCAAAGAGTTGGATGAGGTTTCCTTTGTGACCCCATCTGACAATTAGATGCTTCTTGCTAGTTTTCTAGAATTATGGATAAAATTATGGATGAAATGAAAGCCTCTTACGTAGGTGGTACATTGGACAGAGAATGGGGGATAGAGTCAGGAAGACAAGAGTTCAAATTCTGCCTCACGCATAACTAGTTGTGTGATCCTAGGCAAGTCATTTAATCTCTGTTTGCCTCAGTTTTGTTATTTATAAAACCAGACGGTTGTACTACATGGCCTCTGAGAGCCCCGTTAGCTCTAAATCTATGATTCTGTAGAGGCAGCAGGTGGTATAGTTGATAGACCACTGTGTCTAGAGTTAGGAACCCCTGAGTTCAACTTTGCCCTCAGATACCTATTACTTGTGTGACCTTGGACAAGTCATTTAACCTGTTTGCCTCAGTTTTCTCATCTGTAAAATAGGGATAATAATAGGAGGATTGTTGTGAAGTTCAAATGAGATAAAATCTGCAAAATCTTTTAGTGCAGTACCCGACATATAGAAGGTGCCGTGCAAGCCCATAAACCTCTGGAGTACAATCAGAAATTATAGACTAAAGCTTTGCAGATAATGGTTGGCTGAAGGTGAAGAAGGGCCAATGGAGCTTTGGCCCAGGATGCTGACATCTAGGTGTGTACAATATGCATCTTCTTGGCTGGACTGCTTTCCTTTTACCCTGCTTAGTGGTCTCCTGGAGAGTATGGGAGTGGGGGGGGGGGAGGGAAGAAGCTAATTACCATGTTTCCTTTCTCTCAAGGCTCATCTTCTTCAAACAAGGTTCCCTGGGAGATAGAGAATCCCTTCTCTTAGCCTGATGCATCCACCATCACTGACCTGTCCTAGGTACCAACGATGATCCTCCTGCCCACTGTTCAATACTTTTCATAGCAGATAAATGAATTCCTAGCTGTATTTCTGACTGAAGGGGCTTTTAAAATCAAATATCCTCCATGAATCATGATTGCCCCATATGGCTTTGTCTTCTGCAGAGCGTGCCCATAATCACTCCATTCTGGTTTTTGGTAGCAGGTATTCTGGGAGGCTTTAACGCTGCTGATTGGTCCCTGGGCCTCAGTAACACCCCAGAGGGATGATAAAAATGTGGAGAATTGTCCAATGTGGTGCACTGCCCAACAGATCAGGCTCTGCAGTGTTGGACTCTGTAGGGAATTCACAGTCCAGTAATTCAGATCTCAGGAGCTCCACAAAGGTGTCAGGCTACAAAGAACTTTTGAAATCTAATTATTTCATTGACAAAGTAAAGGAATAATTCCCTAGGACTGAGCCCTGGAACAGGGGGTCCTGCTTTGAAAGGAGTCCTACCAACTGCTTTATATAGTAAAACTATTATTATACCTATTGACCAGATGAAGAAACTGAGGTTTAAAGGTTATGATTAAGCTGAATAACAGAATTGGAAGGGATCTTGGAAGCCCCTCTTCCTGTCACTCCACCCCCATTTCACAGATAAGTTCACTGAGACCCAGAGAGGGAAGGTGATTTGCCAAAGTCACACTTTTAGCAAGTCTTTAAGCCTGGATTTGAACTTTGTCTCCCTGACTCCAAATGCCATGGATTCTATCTGATTCTATCTACTACAACATGCTGCCTCAGCACAGAGAAATGTGCCTTCCCTGGATCATCCTCGTTTTCTCATTTGGGCCAGGGCTGCATGAGGAAGAGATGGTTTATCTTCCAACCCCTAAGTTGCATGTAGACCAATTTGGGTTGAGTATGAAACCAAATATTTTTTTTCCTAGGCTTCTACCTTTTAGAAGGCATTGTGGTACACTGAAAAAGTTACTGACCATAGAATCAGATTTGAGATCTGCCACTATCTATTAATGTGATGTTGGTCAAATCTCTTAGACTCTCCAAGACTCAGTTTCTCCATCTGTAAATTGAGGACAATAAAACAACTTGCATTTCTATATATTTTCCTCATAACAAATAGCTTACCTATATTAATAGGCAATTAAATTATATTCTTCTCATCTATAAATTGAGGCAAGCAAGACTAAGAGACCCAAAGCATAGGATTTGACCGAGAACAGTAGGATTTAGAACTGGGAGAGACCTTGGAGGCTGTCAAATTTAAACCTTCTCCTTTTTACAGGAAAGGAAACTAGGTGAAGAGGGGTTTAATGACTTCCCCAGGGGCACACTACCACTCACTAAATATCTTAAATGGGATCTGAACCAAGTTTTAATTGTTAAGAATTTTTTTCTCTTTTTATCAAGTTTGAATTTCCCTCTTTGCAACTTCTGCCCATTATTCATCCTTGTGAATGAATAGGGACTGAATTTATGATTTCATTGGTTTTCGAAACTCCTAAAGCTGTTCTAGAGGGAGCTGTGGACCACATTTGGGAAAATCTAAGCTCAACATGGCATTGGTATATTTAGACACATTCCTGAAATAACTCCATCAATCCCTCCACCAGTCCCTGATCAATTAGGTGAGTGTTCCATTTAAGCTGGAGAGATTACAAGGTTTGGGGACATTTAAGTGACATCCCTCTATTTAACAGTCAATGTTCATTTATCAAGCTCTTACTGTGTGCTAGGCACTGTGCTAAGCACTGAGGGTACAAAGAAAAGCAACAATTTAAGCATAGTCTCTGCCTACAAGGAGCTCTCATTCTAATCAGGGAGACAATATGCATATAATCATGTACATAGAAATCATGTGCAATGTAAGGGGATGGTAATCTCTAAGGAAAGGCACTAGATGTTGGGGCATGTTCATGAGTGCCTTGTTGAGAGGATGCAGGGAATTCCAAGGTGGTTGGCTGACTGAGGCTCAATAGGATGGTCAGAGGAGCTGTGTCTTTCTGTGATCCCTTAAAAGGAGTGAGGAATCCAGTGGTTTTTTTTTTCTTCTGGACCACATTTCTCCTTTCCCCAGAGCCTTTCTTTTGGAGTTTAGCATGTCTATGCCTCTGGGTGGGAGAGATGATAGAATTTCTCTCTTCTTCTTCCTTCTTGTGCCCAACAGCTAATAGACACTTGCCATAAACACACATTGGTCTCAGGTCACCACAAAGGGAACTTCATCTATTAAACTCCTGCCCCTCAGTCTCGTGTGGAGAAGTGAGAATTCTGATTTTCCAGATAATAAGATTCCAGATGCTAACCTTGTAGTCAGAGAAGGGAGATTTCCTGGGTAGCACTAGCCTTTGGGAGGTGGGGGCAAGGCAAGTTGCTTCACTGGTAATCCTAAGTTAGAAAATTCCTAAATTTGCAAATTTGGGTGCCAACCTCATAGAGGAAAAAGAATTATTTGATCTTGCGTTTCCTGGAGAAGGCAGAGGGTCAGCAATATAACTCTGCAGGTAAATGACTAAAGTCATGCATGGCAAAGAAGAAAGGAGGAAATGATGCCATGAAATCTCATTATTCTTATACTTCGTTAAAACCATCAGAGATCCTTGAGCTGTTGGGATAAATAAATGGCCTTATAAACTCCAAATCACTGTCAAAGTGTGAGCTTTGAACTCTACTTCAAGTTCATAGAGAACCCTGATCTCTTTCCAATTCAAGGCAACTGCTCATTGCCTATGACTGTGCTCAACCCACTCTACAAGTTGGTTTGCAAAATTGACAGGATTGACTTGTTCATGAATGATGGGAAATAAATAAATTAATCAATAAACATTTATTAAGTGCCTACTATATTCCAGGCACTGTGCTAAGTGCTAGGGATTGCTATTGTATGTCCTTCACTTCCAAAGAGGACCATGGTATCAGGAAGGTGATGCCATGTCTTGCAAGTGAATTGTATTTAAATGAGGGAGAGCTGCACAAAGTCACCTGATTCATTTTTTTTTCCTCCAGAGTCATCTGGATCCAGTGGCAAGATATAAATTAGGATAACTGGAAATGGACCCCAAGTGCTGGAGACACAAAAAGAGACAAAAGATAAGCCCCTGTCCTCAAGGAGCTTGCAGTTCAACGGGAGAGATAATTTGCAAACAAACTATACGTAGGAAATAATTAATAAAAAGAAGGTATTAGAAGTAAGAGAGGTTGAGGAAGATATGAAGATGTTCTTGGAGGGTAATGTGGCCTGTGGGCAAGAGGACTGAGGTAGATTCCACTCTGAGCTTTGCCACTGAGTTTCTATGTGATCTTGATTCAATCACCCAACTTCTTGCTAGTCTCAGGTTCTTCATCTGTGAAATGGGCAGGACGCCACTTCTCCCCCATAACATCTAATCATTAATAGATAGAACTGAGCTTTAAACAGGAAGGCAAAGACAGTATGCCATCATGGGAAAAGACTAGAGTGAGAAGAATCAAAGTCAAGTGCCTTCATGCATATTTACTATATGACTCTGGGAAAGTCAATTAGCTTCTCTGGGTCACAGTTTTTTCATCAATACAATGATAAGATTTGAACTACCTACCTTAACAGAGCGTAAAGGGGAAGTCTTTTTTTTTTCTCATGATATTTTTTATTTGTTTTCTTATTTACATCATTCATTTTCATAACATTTTTGAATTACAAATTTTCTCCCCGTCTTTCCCCTGTCCCAACCCTAAAACAGCAATCCCACTGTAAAGCCCCTCCCCTGCTCTGCTCTCTTACTTTCTGGTAGGGCAGGGAGGGTCTCCCTACCCCAGCCTGTAAAGGGGAAGTCTTAAGCACACTATAAAAATGTGAGTTATTACCATCACAACTAAGACCTAAAGAATAAATCCCAGAAAGTGGCCTCATGTGTTTAAATTCATACTATTTGAAATTATAATATTTAAAATATGCTAGATGGTACCAGAACAATGGAAATATGCAGTGTGAACCTGAATAATATGTCAACTTCATGGGAACCATTATTCACACTAGTTTGGACTTAGCAATATTCCACACTTATTTCTATTTTAATGTAACCACACACACGGAAGTGGTCAAACCTTTAATCCCCAACACAACTCTACTGAATTTGTGTCAGGTGGCTCAGGATTCTTAGCTAAGGCTCTGGTCAGAAAAACTGGATTTGTTTTTCAAATCATCATGCCTCTGATGTTTAGTAGTTATGAGGCCCTGAGCAAGTTACATGACTTTTGAGTTTCTGAGACTGGTCTACTAAAGCAACTTCAAGAGAAAAGACAGTTATGGGTTGGAATAGACCCTTGATGGATTCCTTGAGGCTGAGAAGAGGACTCTGTACACGTCCTCACATCTTGGCTCTGGTCTGTATTGTTTGGCTCCCAATTCATTATTGTTGTTGTTGTTCAGCCATTTGAGTTATATCTCACTCTTCACAATCCCATTTGGGGTTTTCTTGGCAAAGATATTGGTGTGGCTTGTCATTTCCTTCTCCAGTGTGTTCCTTATTTCACAGATGAAGAAACTGAGGTAAACGGGTTAAATGACTTACCCAGGGTCACATAGCTAGTATGTATCTGAGACCGAAATCAGGTCTTCTTGACTCCAAGTCTGGCATTCTAACCACTGTGCCACCTAGCTGTCCTTATTCATACAGATGCATTAATGTGCTTGCACTCCAACTTCGGTTTGCAATTGGAAATCAAAATAATAATAATTTTCCCTTCTCCCTGCTCTTTTCCCAAGTCCTAAGGGGTGGGCTGGGCTTGGAGGATAATGCATTTGGTACATGGACAAAGACTGAATGGTTTACTTGATTAAGCCTGATGCTCTCAACATCTTCAACCTGAAGATGCTGCTGTAGTTGAAACTACAAGAAGAAATTTGTCCACAAAATGTGTCACTGGCAGGAAAAGGATAATTTGTTTCCCAGGAATATAAGAATAAAATAGAGACAGGGGGACAGGGGCAGAGAGAGAGAGAGAATCAAGTGGTGTGTGTGTGTGTGTGTGTGTGTGTGTGTGTGTGTGTGTGTGTGTGTTGCTATCCTCAGTTTTTAGCTCCTCATGGAAGCTCCTTGTTATCCCTCTTATAGATGCCTCCCACACAGACAGCCCTGGACCCAATTTTCTTCCCAGTGGTCTAGACCCCTGCCCATAGCTTCCTGAGTGGCTCTCTTAGAAGCACAGTTCCAACTGTAAATATGATATGTGGCTGTAAGAACATTTGAATGGTAATACTCAGGCAATTACTTTCTTTTCAAGATCATTAAACACCAATCGGACTTGTAGTTTAATAGGACTGCCAATGTATTTAATGGGGGGCAGTAAAGGGTAGTTTTTTTTTTCTAATGGATGAATATTTATATTATTATCCATCCTGAGAGATGGCATTAGGGGAGGCTGGCTAGTGCTATGGTGTATTGCTTCAGTGCCTATCACCCTAGGACTCCATTTTCCTTCCTCCTTTATTATTGCATCTTTCAAACATTTAGGAAAAAATGACAATCAACATAAATGGTAGTAACCTCCCCCCCTCCCAACACAGTCCACCCCTACCTTGCAAACCTAACTGCCAGCCAGGAGGTTCTGATGACAGGGGGAAGGAGACAGGTATAAATGAACAGTGCCTTTGTATTGGAGGCTTTGCTCTTGACTTCCTTCTGAAATTTGTTTTTAGAGGTGTAATGAGGGTTAGGCAACTGGAGCTTTGCCCAAAGCTGCCCCAAAAGATAAAGATCTGACAGTATTTGTACTCCTTTGGCAGGCACAAAGAACTGCGCTTGGTACTTAGCAAGACTAACTTGTTAAAATAAGAAGTTACCAATCTGGTACAAATCCATGTCCCTTAGTGGATTCCACTCTGGACTAGTCTTGTACTGACTCCAAACACAGGATGAACCCTGTGTGTATGTTGAGGTCTCTGCCTATGGAGATGATGCTCTGGGGTGTATATCTTCACTCCATGAAGAGTTGTCTTAGTATCTCTTTCTCTATGTAGCTTTATATCCTCAGGTCTGAGTCTCTCCCTCTCCCTCTCCCTCTCCCTCTCTCTCTCCCTCTCCGTCTCCCTCTTTCTCTCCCTCTCCCTCTTCCTCTCTCTCTCTCTCTCTCTCTGTCTGTCTGGCTGTCTGGCTGTCTGTCTGTCTGTCTCTCTCTCTCCCTCTCTCTCTCCCCACCCAAGTTTTCTCCCCACTCTCATCCTCCCTGCAATTGAATTTGATTTACTGCTTGCCACGGGCAACAGAATTACTAGATACAGCTCTTCCTCATTTCTCTGCCGTTTTTGGTGAGTGTTTGGTATTAGTGTGAATGAAACTGGAATGAATGAAAAAAGCAATAATTGAGCATTTACTCTGTTCCAGACACTGTGCTAAACTCCAGGGACCTTGACACAAAAAGTTCACAAAATATACAAATATTCCACATACCATTTTTTTAAATAAGCAAGGCAGTACCTGACCTCAAAGAGCTTATGCTCTAATAGCAGACAACACACAGAGATAGATAAGTGGTGACCAGAGTAGGGGAACTTTGGCCTTGGAAGTCACAGGGTTGGAGAGTTGAGACAGAACAAATCATCCAGCAAGCTCTACCTCCTAGGTATGTGTAGGGTAGCAGAACCTGGAGAAGACAGGGAAGCTTCTATTGTGTTTTCTGGCTTGTGTATAGAAGGGCTTCATAAAGTCCTTGCACAATTCAGATATGGATAATTTTGGTTTGTAAATTTGATGGACATGAACTACAACAAATTGACAAAAGTTTAGGATAACTTCACTGCATCTTTGTATACTGTGTTTCCATTTCAGATGCTCTGATAATCCATAATAATAAGGATGGTACAAGCAACATCTTGGAAAAGTATGCCAAAAAAAGGAGAAATAAGCTCAAAAGGGATGCAGAGATGCAAGCCAATTTTGTAACTACTTGGTTAAAATGAAAATAGACATTTAAAAAATCTAAGTGGTAAAAGTTTATAATTTTGTGTTAAGTTATTTAGTCTTATTCTTAATTATGTGTTTGAAGGCTTAGGCTTGCTGATGGCAACTTGTAATAAACAATCCCTCTATTTAGTAATAATTTTTTTTAATGTGAGGAGGAACTGGGCATGCTCTCTGGCTCCCTGTGGATTTCCATGTGTCCTGGCTTAGCTCTGAAAGACTTATACTTGATGACAGTACAACAGTCTCATATGGGTCTCTATGGCTTGTGAATGTATCAAAGAAGACTGATGGCCAAATTGGGAAGAACAGATCACTCTGTAGATGTAAAGAACAAAGAAAGAGCTTTCAGTTTCTTCTGAGGTGACCTTTAATGAAGTGATGATTTCTTTATTAGGATATGGCCAATATCAACTTTTCCTTAGATTTCCATTTCAAGGGGGAGTTTTTCTCCCTTCCTGACTCTAGGACTAATGATAGTTCATGGTGACAATATGTACATGCTTGTTGCTTGTCCAAGTGAGCCTGAGATTAGACAGACCTCCAAGGCCTTGGCTCTCTTTTTCCCTTGTTGTTTCTTTCCCTGAACACAGGTGACCTAAGAGATGGATGTTTCTAGTCATGGTGGCTGGTGCTTTGTAAGTATTTAGAGGTCTTAGCTTCCTCAGAGATCCTGGGATGAAGCCAGATGGCCAGCAGGAAGCCCTACCTGCCTCAACACCATTTCTTTGAGAATACAACCTCTAACAGAAGAAGGTTGCTGCTGAAAAGACTGAGAACCCAAGTCATCCTGAAATAGCCAAGGATAAGGATTTTTCCAGTTGCCTAGATGATAAAGATCTGAGGTATATATGAAATTTCTGTTCTGGTCTCACAAAGTTGTGATGATGTGTGATGAATATCTGTTTTATGTTTTAAATATTTTTAATATTTGCTAGTAGGGACCCTGCTAATCCTTTTTCAGTGAAGACTCTAAACATGAACCATACCTAAACTTTTTGTTTTGTTTTGTTTTTTGGAGGGCAATTGGGATTAAGTGACTTGCCCGAGGTCGTACGGCTAGTAAGTGTTAAGTGTCTGAGGTCTGATTTGAACCCAGGCCCTCCTGACTCCAGGGCCAGTGCCTACCTAAACTTTTTAAAAGAGATTTTTTCCAGATCCTGAACTGGGAATACCATAAGGAAGTTTTCTAGGGAAATGAGCTAGAGAGTAAAAGGAAGCGCTGATTTCCTTATTAGAAATCAAGCCACCATTAAGATGACTTCAAGTTTTATGTGAGTTCAGACCTGGAACTCTACATCTGTATCTGTTTATATATCTACATCTGTACCTATATCTTTGTTTGTAGCTGTACTTATATCTTTTTCTACCTCTCTTATCTCTCTCTATCTCTCCCCCCATCCCTCTCTCTGTCTCTCATCTCTGTCTGTCTGTCTCTCTCCCATCTCTCTCTCCCTCTCTCTT
>JAQQSW010001903.1:0-15374 GCA_028646575.1 Pseudocheirus occidentalis
CTCACACACACACACACACACACACACACACACACACACACACACACACACACAAACTAGTCGTGTGACCTTGAGCAAGTCACTTAACCCCACTACTGCCCCCCCAAAAAAGTCCTTTAAGTGCCTTTGTTTTCTCTAAGTTCCCTAAAGAACTCTCTCCTGTCACAAAGAAAAACATTTAAGCAATTTCCACTGCTGCAGTCAGTGCATATATTCTTCCAGTCCTGCTTTCTTCCCTCTGCATCAGTTCATACAAATCTTTGCATGTTTTTCTGACGTCTTCATATTCATGATTCTTACTTTTTTCCTTTACATTAATAGGTTGCAGAGTTATTCTCCAATCAATGGGTGTTTATATTATTTCCAGTTTTTTGCTATCATATAAAGTTTTCACTTTCTTTTTTTTGGAGAAGGGAGGGGAGGGCAATTGGGATTGTGACTTGCCCAAGGTCACTCATTTAGTAAGTATTAAGTGTCTGAGGCCTGAAGTGTTAAGTGTCAGGTCCTCCTGACTCCAGGGCCGGTGTTCTATTCACTGTGCTATCTAGCCATTCCTCTAACTTTTTTTTTTTTAACATATGCAGTCTTTCTGCCTTTCTTTGACTTTCTTGGGTAGTATGTCTGTAAAAGGACTTTTTGGATCAAGCTTATAAACAGTTTAGTCACTTATCTAGCATAATTACAAAATGAAATAGGAAACAATTGAACCAACACACAGCTCCATTAATATATTCCCACAGCCCTTCTAACATTGACTATTTCTACCTTTTACCACTTCCCAGATATTGTAACATCACGCTATACTGCCTTCACTTCAGCTTTTATCCCCATTTCACTCCTTACCTTAGACTCTGCTCCTGAGATGCTGGGTTGTAATGTTAGCTTTTGTTTTATGTTGCTGTGATCCAGGTATCCCCCTTACTTTCAGGCCATCTCCATGCCATGTGGCCTGCCCACCTCTTTCTGTTGTAGTGTAAGAACACTAGGAACTCCAAAATGCAAGGGTACAGGGTGGGGGTCTGCCTTGAAAGAATTTGACCACTCAAGCCTTCTTTCAGTCCAAGTAGTGAGTTTATAATGACATAGGTTTGGGTGGATGAGATTCCTAGTGAGTCTGCCCTATTTGTGATGCCAATACAAGTGGACAAGATTTTAAGAATCTAAACATTTGATGAGGGTAAGATTGATATTTTAGAGAAAGACTGTGGGAAGATCTGGATGGAATTAAGGAGTGCAAATAGCCTGGAATGGCCAGTGGGCCAGGAGCAGACAATGAGGACCACAATGAAAAGGCAGTTAAAAAGATTATACTGGGGGGCAGCTAGGTGGCACAGTGAATAGAGCACCGGCCCTGGAGTCAGGAGGACCTGAGTTCAGATCCGGCCTTAGACACTTGACAGAAAAAACTAGCCATGTGACTTTGGGCAAGTCACTTAACCCCAATTGCCCTCCAAAAAGAAAAAAAAAATTATACTGGGAGGCACCTGATAGTTTAGGTGAATGCCAGAGATCAGATTGCTGAAATTTGTGGGAAAGTTCAAGGGCCCTTTTTTTAGGGGTTCCATTGCTCCATCATTCCCATCATTTCCAGCTCCCCTTTGTTTTCTTCCCCTATATGAAGGTAAGTTCATTGAATAAAGCTACTTCATAACTCATATTTATACATATTCCAAGCTTAGCACAATGCCACAAATGCTCTGTCTTATCTACATACTGTCGCTAATTCGATGGGCATAAAATGAAATCTCAGTTATTTAATTTGTATTTCTGTTATGATCAGCAACTCAGAAGACTTGTTTCACAAGGTTGTTCTTGATTTGCAATTCTTTTGAAAACTGTTTATACCCTTTGATCACTACTCATTTGAGAAATAACTGTTGCTCCTTTATTTGTGTCATTTCTATATATATCTTGGTTGTAAGATATTTTATCAGTGATATTTGAGATAAATAATTCTCTCACTTGTCACTTATTCAGAATGCATTGATTTTGTTTATGCAATTAAATCTTATATAGTTGTGCAAATAAATTTGTATCATTAACATAGAGTTGACTATTGTCTTTTTTTGTGAGTGTGGGGGGGGGGTCCTAGCCCTTATTTGGTCATGCATTTCTCCCATTAACTTTAATGAAAAGTAACTGTTTTTAATTTTTAAAAACTATGAAATCATTCATATTTGGGTTGCTTTTCCACTTGGAGTCAATTGTGATATTAGCTCATTTTTTAAACATGAGGAAGCTGAAATGACTTGGTAGAAATCATAAAATTAGTGGGTGGAAAGGAGAAAAGTCAATGAAAATAATCCACCCAATCCAGGCTTCTTTTCATGAGACCACACTGCTCCTGACTTTGGGCAAATCTCTTCCCTTCCTTTCTCTGGGCTTCTCCCAGAGTTTTTAAAAGAAGAAGGCATGCCTACATCCATGATGTCTAAGGGTCCTTCTACCTCTACTATCTTTCCCCCAGGTTTTCCCTGCCCTCCCCCCAGCTGTTTGCACAGCCCCAACCCTGGATAACAGGTGTCACCAGCACAGATAAATGTATGCTCTCACACTACCCCCCAGCTGAGGGGACAGAACTGAGAACAGGAACAGGCCAGTTAGATCAATTGCCAGCTTGTCCCAGGGTCAGCCAGAGAGACTTTCTCCCAGGAAACAAAAGACTGCAATCAGTCAGCAAAGAACCATAACTACCTCCACTCCAGGTCCTAAGGGATTCTCTGATTAAGCTGGGGGAAGCACCAGCCTGGCCCCACAGTCAGGCATGGGTGAGGGTGGAAAAGAAAGAGTTGAATCTGCTACTACAATTCCCTACAGTCTGCCCCCCTTCCCCCCCAAAAGACAAAAAAACAAGAGTTGAGTTGATGACCATTAAGGTTCCTTTCAGCTCTAAATCTTATGATCCTGTGCAAGGGTGTTCAGAGTCCTTTTAGTCTGTTCAATCCCCTCTATTGATGGGGAGCTCACTCCTTCCTGGACGATCTGTTTCCGCTGAAAGTTTACAGATGTTACATTCAAGTCAAGTTACATTAAAAAAGCATTATTAAGATCTCACTAAGTGCTGGCCAGGTATGATGCTAAGCCCTAGGGATTCAAGTACAAAGAAAAAGAGAGTTCCTATCCTCCCAGAATTTCTATTCCAATGTCTTTAATAGACACTCAGATGGAGCAGGTCTGGCCACAGGCAGTCACTAGACAAAGATGGTGGGTGGAAAAGGTGTGTGTCTCTTGTTTTCTCAGTGACTAGATCCCAGGCCAGCAGGGAAGTGTGAATTTCTGACCCTTACTCCCACTTCCAATAGGAGGGCAGTAGGCCTAAGAATAGACCATACATTGCTCCCTAGGCTCTGGCCAGGCCTAGGTAACTCAGTTATCACAGCTGTGTGCTTCCTACCCAAAGTGTGTAGACAGAGGAAATACCAGGAGGAAAGGCCAACGGATCTTGTTGATGAAATTGGAAGGGTGGGGAGGAGCCTTCTCTAGGAAGCCAGGCAGAGATGGAACCAATGGAGCCAGGTAAAAGTCTACTTTGGGTTATATCTACTCCACCCTCCAATTCAGGCTCTGCGATTCAATTTCCTCCGTTTGGGCCTTGGTTACCTACCTAATCCAGAAAATGGGGGGTTTGGGTTCAATAATTTCCAACTCCCTTCCCAGCTCTGACATTCTGGGTTGTTTGTTCAAGGAAGTCTCAGCTTTGATATTCTGTATCCTTTGTTTTAAGGTTCTTTCCAGCCTGGAGATTCTAAGTTTTGGCTCTAAAAATCCTGTGTATCTATAGATAGGGCTAAATCTAGGGTGTATTATCTGTGGATTTAGCTTAAAAATTATTGATGCTTTTGGCTTAATCCACCACAGTTACTTCCAATAACTCCTTTCCCCACTACAATCTTCACCTGCAACAACAACAAAAAAATTAGTTCAGAAAAAAAGAAGATAATAAAATATATCATTACCACTATACCCCTGGCAGTTTATTTGATTTTCCCTACTTGTAATTAGTCTACCACCTCTCAATGGAGAAGAGGGAAGGGGAATAGGTTTGCTTCCTGAGCCAAGTTGGATATTTGCATTTCATTTGAATATTGATGACCTTTAGTGCTGTTTTAATTTATATTCCTGTAGGTCATTGTACCTATCATTCTTTGGGTTCTGCTTTCTTTCATTCTGTCAATTCATTATCTGTAGATTTCAATAATCTCTTTCTGTTCCCCTCCACAGGGCATGTATGACTCCTCACTGGCTGTCCTTGACCCATTTCCCATGACCCTCTGTGGTATTTGTAGACTGTCATAGCAGAAGGATCTCAGAGGTCAGTAAGTTCAATGTATCCATTTCACAGTTCAGGACACTGAGGCCTATCAAGAAAGAAAGACTTCAAGTTTTATAAGCAGGTGCTTTCCCCCTTCAACTTTTCATGGAGCTGCCTCCCTCTTCCCAGAGTCCAACTCATGTTTTCTAAACTCTGAAATTTGCTTGGGCCTGTCCCACCTCTGTCGAAATCCTGCCTATAACAAAGATGAAAGATCATTCCTCCTCTTTTCCCTTCTTTCTCCACCCTCTAGAAGGAAGCTATCTTTCACTCTTGTACTTGTTCCCCAGAAGCCCTGTTTCTCTCTCCCCCACTGCCTTTCTGTGCCTCCTTTCACATATATAAGGCCTAGCTCTCACTTCCCTGCTTGCTGGGCTCACATGAAATGGTGTCACCATCTCTTCTCCTCTTGGTGTGATGGAGGACCACCAAGTCTTACCATCTGCTCTATCACTGAATCGTAAGACATGCCATAGGCCTCCAGACCCATGACACTATCCAGGACCCCTGGGTCTGGCCATTCACTGAAGGCTGGACCCTCAGGACTTCTGGCCTTTCCATTCACCCAGCAGCTGAACTTTCTTCTGCTTTTTATCTCCCTTCCTTCCCCTCCTCCTCCCAGTGCCCACCCTCCCTAGAATATCTTGCCCACCCTCCCTAGAATATCTTCAGTTTATCTTGTCTTTGCCTTGCTTGTACAAAGTCATTTGAATTCTCTCCTCTATTAGACTGTAAACTCCCTGAGGGTGGGTGTTTTTTGCCTTTCTTTGTATCCCCCAACACTTAGCACTGTGCCGGTTATATAACAGGCACATCATAAATGCTTGTTGACTTGAGTTACACATAGCAATGCTCATTCATTCATTTATTTGGGGAAAATTACCCAGATGCAATGATACTGTCCATGGGGGCCTCCACTGGTGTGGAGATGGTTCCTAGCAGATCCTCCCAACTCTGAAGTTACTCAGCTCCCTGACTTGCCAATTGTATTGTTTTACTAAGGCTTAAGTCAAATTGGTTCCCACAGCACCACTTAATCCCTCTGCCGCTGGTTTCTTTTTTAATAGAGGCTGTGGCTATTTGTCCTCAAGGTAATCCTTTCTTCAACTGAAGAGTTACTCTTTCAAAATGAGTTGTTGGTGGAAACAAGGACCTTCCCTTTTAATAAGCAATGGCCCAAAGAATAACCACAGACTGAATCTCTCAGAGCTGGGAGAGACCTTAGCTCATAGAAATATAAAACATCAGAGCTAAAAAGTCTTAGGACATAGAATGTCAGAGGAGGAGGGATTGTATAGTCAGAACTAAGAGGGTCCAGAGCTAAGAGGGTCCTTAGAACAGAGAATGTCAAAGCTGGGAGGGTCCTCAGAACAAAGAGTGTCAGAGCTGGGAGGGCCCCTAGAACACAGAAAGTCAGAGCTGGGAGGGCCCTTAGAACACAGAATGTTAGAATTAGGAGGGCCCCTAGAACACAGAAGGTCAGAGCTGGGAGGGCCCTTAGAACACAGAATGTTAGAGCTGAGAGAGGGTCCTTTGAACAGATAGTGTCAGAAGTTGGTGGTCTCTTAGAGCACAGACTATCAGGGCTGGGAGGAACCTTAGAACCATGAAAATCAGAGATGGGAGGACCCTTAGAACATAGACTATTAGCACATAGAATACAAAACAGCTGAATTAGAAGGGTGCTTAGAACATAAAGTATCAGATCTGGAAGGGGTTTTAGGACATAGAACACATAATAAGTTTCCTAAGCTTACATGGTCAGAACCAGTTTTTTCTGGTTCTGCTATTTGAGTTTTGCACCACATTGGAGATTCCCCACTTACTCTTGTTCCCCTTTGAGTACCAGCTTCTCCAAACCAGTCATCTGCTACTGTTTATCTCTTCTTGGAATCAAGCATCTCATTTTACGGCTAAAGAGAATGTCCCACTCCAGGGTACATTCTTCTAACTTGTGTATGGGGTTGCCTAGGCAGGGCCAATGGGTGTGTCCACACACCACTGGAACAGGATGTGACAAGCAGTGGATTGTAATTGGTGTGACTTCCTGGAGATAGATGTGGTGTGCCATCCACAGTCACAGAGAATGAAGGGCAAGAGAGAGACACGTTACAGAGAGAGAGTATCTGATTCAACATCCTCATTGAACAGAGGGCTGAGGCCAATCCCAAAGAGTGAGAAGACTTGCCAAAGGTCATAAAAGCCAGTTAGTAGCAGGCCAGGGACAGGACTGAGACCTTCTGGCTCCCACATCAAGACTCTTATTGAGTAATAATAAAAACAGTTGTTGGCATTTTTGTTTTTATTGGTAACAGCTCTATAGTGATTTAAAGTTTTCCAAGGGTTTACAAAGCTTGTTACTATTGTGTGGGACATGAAATTAGTGAAAAGCTTCTCAGTCTGGAACGTACCCCCCTTGAGTGCCATACCCTCCCCCTTTCTCCTGTCAATTACTTTTATTTTACTTTGTCCATTTATTCCCGCCCTGGTGAGGCCCATCCCATCTCCCTCCCTTTTCCTTCTCAGTAGCAAAGAGATTGGTAAAGTAAATTTTTTCACCAATGAAAGAAGGCAGTTGGCCAAGAGAGCAGATGTCCTAATTAGGTCTTTAAATCCTAGACCCGGTCTTAGGAGCTCTCTCTCTTCCGGCCCAGCCTCATGCATCAACATGGGTAAGAAATCTGAGATGGGGCACCCCTTTCTTGGGGGGGGGAGGGGAAGGGAATAAATCCCTCTTCTTATCTAAGGCATCTCTGTGTTTACTTTTCTAATTAAATTAAGAATAATGGGTATTTTTTTTTTTACCACAAAAACTATTGACAAAACTTTTCCTCAGCACATCTTACTTGAGTCATACAATAATAGCCATTGGTCATAGGAAGAGATCATCCTTTGTCCTTTTTAGATGGAAAAGAATCCAAAATCTAGAGGTCAAAGGTACCTCAGAGGTTACCTTGTGTAACCTTCTCATTTTACAGGTGAAACTGAGACCCAGAGAAGAGAAGAGATTTGCCCAAGGTCAGATATGAGAGACAGGATTTAAACCCTCACTTCTGACTCTAGAATTAGTCTTTTGGCTGTACATCATTTTAAAAAACATACTTCCACATTAGTTATGTTGTGGAAGAAGAAACAGAAAAAAAAAGGAAAAGCCACAAAAAACAAAAAACAGTGAAAATAGTATGCTTTGGGGGTGGCTAGGTGGCACATTGAATAGAGTACCAGCCCTGGCGTCAGGAGGACCTGAGTTCAAATCCGACCTCAGACACTTAACACAAAAACTAGCCACGTGACCTTGGGCAAGTCACTTAACCTCCAACTGCCCTCCAAAAAAAAAAAAACCAAACAAAAAAGAAAATAGTATGCTTTGATTTGCATTCAGACTCCATAGCTCTTTCTCTAGATGTGAACAGCATTTTCCATTGTGAGTGTTTTGGGATTGTCTTAGATCCTTGAGAAGAGTTAAGTCTATCAAAGTTGACTATCATACAATGTTGCTGTTACTATGTACAATGTTCTCCTGGTTCTGCTTATTCCACTTTGCATCAGTTCATGTAAGTCCAGGTTTTTCTGAAGTCTACCTGTTCATCATTTCTTAAAGCACAATAGTATTCCATTATATTCATATACCACAGCTTGTTCAACCATTCTCTAATTGATGGGCATCCCCTAAATTTCCAATTCTTTTTATTTTTTGTGCTTTTTTTGTAGGGGGGAAGGCAGGGCATTTGGTGCTAAGTGACTTGCCCAAGGTCACACAACTACTACGCGTTATCCAGTTCTTTGCTACCACAAGAAGAACTGCTATGATTATTTTTGTCCCCCCCCCCTTTTGTTTCCAATGTCATCATCTTTTGGTATTTCCCCCCCTACCCCCCCAACCCCCACCCCCCCTCCCAGCTCACAATCAAGTCATCCCTTTTAATGATGGGGGGAAAGTTCAGCAAAACTGAACATCAGCAGAGTCTGACAGTATCTTGGAATGTTCCCTACCCATAGTTCTGATGGGTGATGGGACCCAAACCCCTGAAAGGAAAAGACCCTGTCTTTGAAAGAAACCCAGTTCCTGAATTTTCCCATACATTTCAGCAGTCCAGGTCACTGGCACCCAAGGCAACTTGCCCAGCCAGGCCCAGCTAGATAGATACTAGATAGTCCTTTCACAGTTGCTCTGGTCCCACCCCAGACCACTTAACTCCTATTCTGGCTCACCTGCGCCACCCCAGGCTATTTACCGCTCCTTAATTCCATACAGATCACTTTGCAGATTCTCTAGGAATCTATTGGCTTTACAATAAACCAGCCACCTTGACTGAAAAGCTGGAGTGGGTGAGTTCCTTCCACGGGGCCGTTGCCCTGTACCCTTACATTTCAGGGTTCTCAACACCCCAAACTACATCAGTTCCCTACTCCTTCAAAGACAGGAAGGAGGTCAAGGCAGAGATTATCGCATTTATTTCCCACAGAAGGGAACAGACATGGACAAGGAAGGAGCTTGTCCAAGGGGCAGGGCTGAGACTGCCTCCAGGTCTCATGACTCCAAACACAGGGCTCTTACCATACTGGACTGCTTATCATAGTGATGGACTGAAACTTTGGGCTTTCATAACCTCACCACCCTCCTCTCCACATTGAAATATAATCTCTGCCCCATCCTTTCCTTCTTCACTTCCTGAATCCCATCTCCTGTCTCCCACAGCACCCAGCTCCACTGATCACTGCCCATTCTGCCGAAATAGTCCATCTTTCCCTCTCCGTTGACTCCCCCACTTCCACCCACAGATACTCATGGTTTCTTCTCTCCTGGAAAAACCTTCCCTTTGGCACTGCTGCTTTCTCTGAAAGTCTTTCTCCCCTGGCCTCATCTTTTCACAGTAAAATTTTTTCAAATAGCTGATCTCCTACTCCCTCTATTTCTTGCTCTTCAACCTTTGGCCATCTGGCTTCCATCCTGACCTTGGTACTGAAGCAGCTCTCTTCAACATCACCAATGATTCTCAGGTCTCAAAATCTGATCATCTTTTTTTTTTTTCAGTCTTTATTCTCCATGACCTCTCCCTAGTTACCTTCCTCCTTCTGGCTGGCTTCTCCTCTTTTGGCTTCCTTCTCTCTCTTCTCCTTCTATCTCTCTGGCTCCTCTCTGGAGGGGCTCCTGATGTCTTTCCTCCTTTCAGCCCCTTAATTGTAGGCACTTCCCAAGATTTTTAAACCCATCCTTCTCAGTCAAGTCACATCCAGGCTCTGGGTCTCAGTTTCCCCATTTGTAAAAACGGAGAGCACCAGCTCTTCCCCACCCCACTTACAGGCATGTTGTAAAGGCCAGAGAGCATAATGGACGTACATTGTAAAAAGACAAAGGATGTTAACAACTTTTTGTTTCTTGATTGTCTCCCCCCATACTACCTATCATTGTGCTGAGCACATAATAGATATGAATAAATATTTGTTGATTGAGCCTCATCAGTGCAAGCCCATCCCAACTAGAGAAGTAGGTAAAGAATTTATCAATTGCATACTCTTTGCCGGGCAATATGCCAAGTGCTGGGGATAGAAATACAAGCAAATAGATAGTCCTACTTTCAAGGAACTTCCATTCAAAAGATGGAAAATGGGGGAGGGGATACTCCCATAGAGACAAGGGGAGGAGTGGAGCCAGGAATGAAAAGAGGTCTGCCTGGGTTTCTCAGGAAATGGTGAACTGGACCAGTGATTCACAATCAGAAGAGAAGGCTCAGTTTGAGGTATCTCTTGGGTGAGAAATCTTCTAGCAAGGGAAGTTGAAGACATCAGAAGGGTACAGAATGGAGCCATGAGGCTCATCTGTTCAAATAAATCTGAGATCTCATGAATTTAGAGGTTCACAAATCAAAATCCATCCATAACTGCCCATTCTGAGTGCCTCTTGTCAGTGATTGCTCCATACATTTTCCAAAGAATGGTTAGTGATTTGGAAAGTAAGAGACCTTCTTTGATTTTACTGACATTGTGAGGATGCCTGTGAAGCCCTCAGCTGCCTGCCTGTCATCCCTTGTTCTTTGTCACATGATCAGCACATCTTTTTTTCCCATCACACCTTTTGCTCCTCTTCTCAATGTTTCCTATTGGTCATATATTACATCCTGCTCATACCCAGCGTGCACCTCTCTCTAGCTCTCTCAATTATATTTCCAATTCTTCAAACACTGCTGTGTTTTGTGTCTCACATCCACACAACACTGATAGAATGTTGGTATTAAACATATAGATTTTTTTTTCCTGAGAAAAGATTAAGGTTCTGAAAGAGTTCTGAAATTTCCGAAAGCCATGAGTGCAGAGTGATAGGAAGCAATGCAGTGAGTTTGTCTTCATAAACTCCTACTAATGCAGCAGATTGAATTCTAATGAGTAAATCCAGAAAAAATTATAGAGAATTGTTTGTACAGCCCAGCTCAGCACAGGGAGACAAACAGGGGGATCTTCTGACACTGGAGATGGAGGGTGGGGCATCAGTACCTTTTGTGGGGGAATACCCCAGTGTCCAGGAAGAGCCTGTACGTACAGCAGGACAAGAGGTCTCAGACCCATATCAAGGCACCCCCAGATCTGCACCAGCACACTGACACAGGGACAAGTGCCAATTGAAAGCTTTGCTGCCCACTCTAGGGTGGAGTGAGAAGGGGCCCTTCTCATATCTATTAGACATTTTGGGTAGGAGGATTCTGGGTGATGAGCTGTGTGGTGTGGTTGGGGGTGGAGTGGAGCCAGCAGTAGTGGTGTGGTTCAGGCCTCAGGCATAAAGCAGGGTCTCACTTCCAGTGTCAAACTCAGCCTGCAGAAGGATGGGGCAGGACCAAAAAGATACCCATAGTTCTGCCACTCTAAGCCGACAGAGCTTTCCAACTGGCTGATAGGGGTGGAGTCTAGCAGCTGTCTACTCGTGTATAGACCCAAACCCAGATTAGGAACTTGCAGAGATCAGACTAGGGTGCAGCAATCAGACTTTGTACTGGATCAGACCATTTTGGGAGCACTGAAAACTTACAGGTCCCCAGTCCAAACTGCCCCTGAGGTCCTAGAACAACATAATACTCATTAACCAAAGAAAGCAGCAACAAAACCAGCCTAGAAGTGCTACAAAGCCCAGTCCTACCCAGTCCCAATATCAAGTCTATGGATGAATGTACAAACAAAAAAATGAACCCCATCATACCAAGTTATTATGGTGGCAAGGACATCAAGACACAAAAACAGAGGAAAATGATTCCAAAATACCTACAAGCATTGCCTCAGAGTAATAATACACAGTTTGGGTACAAACTCAACTAGAATTCCTGGAAGATATGAAACAAGAAATTTTTTTGAAAGAGTTTAAAATATTTTTATAAATGGAAGGAGAGTGCTAGAGGGAAAAAAATAAGAAAAGAAATGAGAGCTGTAGAAGAAAGAATTGGAGGGAATTAACAGCTTGGCACAAGAGATAACAAAAACCTTGCACAAGCAATAAACTCCCTGAAAATTAGGATGGAAAAAATGACTCTAAAAGGCAACAAGAAACATTGAAACAAAGTAAAAAGATTGAAGAATAGAATTAAACCTACAGTTTCTTAGAGCAAAAATAATCTGGAAAACACATCAAAGGAAAAACAATTAAGGAGCTTTAGACTATCTAAATACTATGTCCCACCTCCATCCCCCAAAGAGCCATGCTATCCTATTTTGAGAAATCTTAACAGAAACTATCCAGATTTCTTACAATTAGAGGGCAAAATGTAAATAGCAAGACTCCACCAGTCACATTCTCAAAGAAACTCTCAAATGAAAATTCCCAGGAACATCACAAACAAAACTCAGAACCTCTAGGTCAAAGAAGAAATATTGCAAGCATCCAGAAAGAAAGAATTCATGTACTGAGGAGTCAGGATCTTGAAATATCATATTCTAGAAGGCAAAGGAAAAGGGCTTACAGCCAAGAATAACTTACCCAGCAAAACTGAGTATAATCCTATAGGGGAAAGAATGGATTTTTAATGAAACAGATGATTTTCAAGCATTCTTGATTAAAAAAATGAACAAACAAAAAAAAAAGAAACCCCTCTAGAACCACAGAGAAATTTCAAAGTTCAGTAATAGGAGTGAAGAGAAATATAAAAATGTAAACATGAAAGAACAATGATAAAAGACTAAGCAAACATAAATTGCTTATATTCCAATATAGGCAGATAATATGTATGTTTCCTATGAATTCTGTCATCATCAGAGTTCATGGAGTGAGTCCCATTAGACAAAGCCTGGGAATGATTCTGTTAGGTTTTAATGATCTTAAGAAAAGAATGGAAAGAGAGAGAAAGAGGAATACAGTGGGGGAGGAGGTTAAAGGGACAGAAAGGTTAGGGGAAATTATCTCACATGAATAAGGTGAACAAATAGAAATCTGTACAAATGAGGAGGCAGAGGGTGGCATGTGACGCTTGAACCCCATTCTCATTCAAACTAGTCAAAAGAAGAAAGAACACACACACAAAGTTCAGTACAGTCTATTTCACTCAACAAGGAAATTGTAGGGAAAAGGGAGACAAGGGGAGGGGAATCAGAACAAAAGTCCTCATTAGTCCTAAGCAAAACGCATTCTAAGGATATACAAAAATATTTGCAGCTTTTTTTTTAGGTAGCAGAAGATGAGAATCTGAGGGAGTACTCACAAATAAGAGAATGGCTGAACAAGTTAAGGCATGTAAATGTGATGGAATACTGTTGTGTTGAACTCTTGGAATCAGCATAATGACCAACCAAGATTCCAGAGGCCTAATGATCAAATATGCTTCCTACCTCCTGATAAGATGGTGAAAGACTCAGAATGGAGATTGAGAAAACTATTTTTTAGTATATGGTCAATGCAGAAATTTGTTTTGATCGACTGTAAGCTTGTGTGTTATAAGTTTTGTTTCTCTTATGTTTTCAGAGGAAGGGGGAGAATTAGGATGGAAGGTGGATCTTGGCTGATTACATCAAAATAGATTTTTTTTTTAAAGAAAAACATTTTCCAAAGGCAATGTTGCCTACTCTCCTCTTCCTATTAAATTCTGACCCCAACTTGTCCACTTATGTTGCCTGACCAAGATATACATACTGATGGACTAG
Source organism: Pseudocheirus occidentalis (assembly GCA_028646575.1). Classification (NCBI taxonomy): domain Eukaryota; kingdom Metazoa; phylum Chordata; class Mammalia; order Diprotodontia; family Pseudocheiridae; genus Pseudocheirus; species Pseudocheirus occidentalis. Next base: position 13,430 of record JAQQSW010001903.1, read on the forward strand.
CTCTCTAGGCTGTCCATTCAACTTCATGTTCAACAATAAGTGCTTGTTGATTGATTGCTGTCATAATCTAAGAAATATATATTTACATAAATATATAAGTTATAATATATATGATTATATAAATTACAATATATAATTATATAAATTATGTTTCTATAAATATAGATGTGTGTGTATATATATATATATATTCATCCATTTGGTCTTTCCTGTATGAATGGTCAGGACAAACTTTTAAATGATTGTGGATATCTTTCAGAAGTGTCTACAATACTCTGATAAAGTCAGTATGACATCATCCACAAACAAGATTATTAGCAACCATAGAAAATCCCTCTTTAACTTGAACTCTGTGCTAGGTCTTCTCTGTTACAGTAGGGAATGCTTAGGTTGAGCATGTACCTGCCTGTTTTATGTTTTATCTGATTTGGTTTTAAACTAGAGGTTGAATAGGGATGTTTCTGGTTTGTTTGTTTTTTTAATGAGTCTTGAACGATTTTAATGTATGAATGGGAGACACTTTAAGGGAATGTAGAATACATAGAGTACATAGAATACATCAAGTGTAAGAAATTTAAAAAGATAGGAAGGAGTAAGGTTGTGAATGGCTTAAAACCAAGCAAGGATTTTATATTTGATCCTGCAGTTAATAGGGAAGAATTGGAATTTATTGAGTAGGAAAGTGAAATGATCAGAACTGATCTTTAAGGGAAATCCCTTTGGTAGCTTAGTGGAGAATGGATTAGGATGGGGAGAGACTTTAGAGAGGGAGACCAACAGAAGGTTATTGCAGTAATCTAGGTATGGGGGCCTGAATTACAGTCATGGTTGTATTAGTGGAGAAAAGGGGACATATAAGGGAGATATCATGAAGATAGAAATGACAAAACTCTGCCAAAGACTGTATAAGTGGGTAACAAGAAGAGGAAAGAAGGACGATGTTGAACCTCATTGATTGGGAGGATGGTGGTGCCCTCAACAGTAATGGAGAATTTAGAAAAAGGAAAGGGTTTGGGTAGAAGGATAATGAGTTCTGTGGCCAGGAGCTTAGTCTAAGTCTATGGGACAACCAACTGGAGAAGCCTAATAATGGTGTCCTTGGGTCAAAGTATATGAAGTAATGTTTTGTGTATAGTTGCAAATTGCCTCTCAGGAAGGCTGCACCCATATACAGGGCTGCCAATAGTCAGGAGTCTATGTTCTATCAGGCAGCTGTCTTTAATGATCAGAAGGACTCTCATGGGTTTTCTGGGTGCCAGAAGGTAAACCTTGGATCAATGGGTCACAGAGAGGCAAATGAACAGCTAGGTGGTTCAGCGAATAAAGTGTTGAGCAAGGAGTCAGTAAGACCTGAGTTCAGATCCTATCACCAGACATTTACTTAGCTGAGTGACCCTGGTCAAGTCAATTAGCTTCTCTCAGCCTCAGCTTCCTCATCTATAAAATGAAGATAATGATGGAAAGTACCTCACAGGATGTTTGTGAAGATTACCTGAGAGAGCAATATAGGTAAATATATATATATAATTATTATTATTATTATTATTATCAACAATGGGAATGGTCCCAAAGTGGAGTGAGGAGGTTCTTCAAGTAAAGAGTGGATGACCCTGGCTGAAGGAGCCCCGAGAGAGGTTTTGAGCTCCTGTGGGTACCCTCTCTGGCTCTTCAGGTCTTTTCCTGCTCTGAGGTCTGTGATCCTTTGACATTCTGCCCTCCTCACTTCCCTATAAGGTGGGAGGCTCAGATTTCACAAAAACAACCACCCAAGTTCTTTTCTTCCCCCCAGGGGGTCCTGGCTGCAGCAGCATTGGGGCTTGGAGGCTGCTCTGCTTGCTATTTCTAGATTCACCAGAAGCCTGACAGACTGGAAATCTCATGAGCAAGCCAGTTCAGGCCAGATCTGCAACCCAATTTGCCAGACTCTGGGGGTTCAGCTAAGGTT